>NW_026468491.1:0-12413 GCF_026875155.1 Cherax quadricarinatus | reverse complement strand
ACCGGAGGGTCTAGATCTGTCAAAACCTCAAATTTTGGGCTGTTAAGGAACAATTTAAAAGTATAAATTACCCCTAGGGGGGTTATGTCAGAAATTTCATTCGATGATGGCTGACAAATCCCTACTTGTTTGGGACTCAAAAGTCCACACCTTACCCGATTATAGTTGTTTTAAAAACTCCTTGTGACCAAGAAATTCGCAACCCCCCACTACAAGAAATTCGTAACATACCTTGCTCTTTGTAATGTGAGCTATGGTGTTCTCAACACCTTCGACAGGTATCGGTGACTTGATAGAAGCTGAAGTGTCCTTGGATGTCCACGTCTTCCATTGTCTAGGAAATGCACACTGGTACACTATGTTCCACAAGATTTGTCTTTATTGTTCACAATGTATCACAAGAGAAGCTGATCACACTTCTCTTAAGTGTTTATTGTGTTTGAGACACTTGTTCACACTAACGCACAGATTAGTATCCTGGCGTCAGTGTCACTCTCCCTAGAGTCAAAGATAGTCTGGCGTCGCCACACCGCCCCAAGCCATCACTGCCCTGGAGTTTACCTGGAGAGAGTTCCGGGGGTCAACGCCCCCGCGGCCCGGTCTGTGACCAGGCCTCCTGGTGGATCAGAGCCTGATCAACCAGGCTGTTGCTGCTGGCTGCACGCAAACCAACATACGAGCCACAGCCCGGCTGATCCGGAACTGACTTTAGGTGCTTGTCCAGTGCCAGCTTGAAGACTGCCAGGGGTCTGTTGGTAATCCCCCTTATGTGTGCTGGGAGGCAGTTGAACAGTCTCGGGCCCCTGACACTTATTGTATGGTCTCTTAACGTGCTAGTGACACCCCTGCTTTTCATTGGGGGGATGGTGCATCGTCTGCCAAGTCTTTTGCTTTCGTAGTGGGTGATTTTGTGTGCAAGTTCGGTATAGTCCTCTAGGATTTTCCAGGTGTATATAATCATGTATCTCTCCCTACTGCGTTCCAGGGAATACAGTTTAGGAACCTCAAGCACTCCCAATAATTGAGGTGTTTTATCTCCGTTATGCGCGCCGTGAAAGTTCTCTGTACATTTTCTAGGTCGGCAATTTCACCTGCCTTGAAAAGGTGCTGTTAGTGTGCAGCAATATTCCAGCCTAGATAGAACAAGTGACCTGAAGAGTGTCATCATGGGCTTGGCCTCCCTAGTTTTGAAGGTTCTCATTATCCATCCTGTCATTTTTCTAGCAGATGCATTGATACAATGTTATGGTCCTTGAAGGTGAGATCCTCCGACATGATCACTCCCAGGTCTTTGACGTTGGTGTTTCGCTCTATTTGTGGCCAGAATTTGTTTTGTACTCTGATGAAGATTTAATTTCCTCATGTTTACCATATCTGAGTAATTGAAATTTCTCATCGTTGAACTTCATATTGTTTTCTGCAGCCCACTGAAAGATTTGGTTGATGTCTGCCTGGAGCTTTGCAGTGTCTGCAATGGAAGACACTGTCATGCAGATTCGGTGTCATCTGCAAAGGAAACACGTGCTGTGGCTGACATCCTTGTCTATGTCAGATATAAGGATGAGGAACAAGATGGGAGCGAGTACTGTGCCTTGTGGAACAGAGCTTTTCACCGTACTGCCTCGGACTTTACTCTGTTAAACGACTACTCTCTGTGTTCTGTTAGTGAGGAATTATAGACCCATCGACCGACTTTTCCCTGTTATTCCTTTAGCACGCATTTTGTGCGCTTTTTACGCCATGGTCACACTTGTCAAAGGCTTTTGCAAAGTCTGTATATATTACATCTGCTTCTTTTGTCTTCTAGTGCATTTAGGACCTTGTCGTAGGGGTCCAATAGTTGAGACAGACAGGGCCCCTGTCAAACCCATGTTCCCCTGGGTTGTGTAACTGATGGTTTCTAGATGCGTGGTGATCTTGCTTCTTGGGACCCTTTCAAAGATTTTTATGAATATGGGATGTTAGTGCTATTGGTCCGTAGTTCTTTGCTGTTGCTTTACTCCCCCCTTTGTGGAGGGGGGCTATGTCTGTGTTTTTAGTAACTGAGGGATGACCCCGTGTCCATGCTCCCTCTCCATAGGATGGAAAAGGCTCGTGATTAGGCTTCTTGCAGTTCTTGATGAACACCGAGTTCCATGAGTCTGGCCTGGGCAGAGTGCATGGGCATGTCATTTATCGCCTGTTCGAAGGTCATTGGCGTAGGATAAAATCGGGGTAGGCTTGTGTTAATCAAATTTTGTGGGTCTCTCATAAAAAATTCTTTTGATCTTCGACTTCAGTCTGGTTAGCGGCTTGCTAAAAAACTGAGTCATATTGGGACTTGAGTAGCTCACTCATTTCCTTGTTGTCATCTGTGTGGGAACCCATCTTGTTTAAGTAGGGGCCCAATACGGCGTTGTTCTCGATTTGATTTGGCATGGGGAGAAAAAATATTTGGGTTTTTTTCGTTTTCATTTTGGTTTTTTGTTTTTCCCCGCGATTCTGACTCCTAAGGTTTTTTTTGCTTAAGTCGATGCTTGTATTTTTTTGGACCAGTGTCCCCCTACGCTTTTAGATATATTGCCTCTTTTAGCGCTTGTTTTCTTTTCCGTCGCCTGTAAAGGGAGGCTTCTCTTTCTTTTTTTACATCTACTCCCCTTTTTTTTAAAGGGAATAACCCTTGTGATACATCAGTGCAGGGTTAAATCTGTTTGGGCATAATTTGGGGGTTGTGTTGCTTGATATTTTCCCCCAGCTTTATCGGTTGGGATTTGGTTTTACTTGGTCCCACTTTATTTTTTTGTTATTAAGTTGAATTTGGTGAATGCTCCCCGGACAAATCTCATTAGTAGGTCGGGGGCCCCCCGCGCATACATGACTGAACCTCAATTATGTTGTGTCGAGTATATTGTTTTTGTATGGTATTTTTCTTCAGATCATCTTGTTTAAAGATGAGGTCTAGTTTTTCCCCGTCTGGGGCTCTATTTTTTGCTGTTTAAATTAAATTTTGTGCAGAGATTTTTAAAACCGGTGAGTGTGAGTTTTTCCCCAGGCGCCCCCTGGGGTTATTACTGCAAAATATTATTTGCTATATTCCTCCATTTTAGGTGCCTTAAGTTGAAATCCCCCCGGAGCAAGATTTTGGGGGGCAGGAGCTGGAAGGTTTTCCACAGTGGGCAATTTTTAAAAAGCTGTTCCTGGAAATTGCTGGGATGTTTCATCCGGAGGTGTAGACATCACAAGACTAGGTTTTGGACCTTTACTGCTAAAACTTCCACTAATCTTTGGGCATTTAGCAGTTCTGGCAAACAGTGCTCTGCAATGTACGGGCCCAACCCCCCCTTTTCCCTGTTCACTCTGTACATTGTATGGTTTAACCGGGGATCCTATTTCGTTGCCAAGGACCCTTTTGTGGTCTAGGGGAAAACCCAAACTTTGCCTTTTGCCTCTGCAAGCAGCCCACGGATGAAAGGTATTTTGTTGTTTTTTGGGGTTTTTAGACCTGTAATTTGCAAAGAAGAATGTTATGGGACGGGGGATTTTGTTGGATGGGGGGGGATTTTTTTCCGCATTGTATCTGTATCTTTGGTTTGGAGTGGGGCCATCGACTGGGGTTCCCACTCCAGGAATGATGGTTTTGGGTGACGTTTTCTCCCATTTCTGCCATTTTTTTTTTTCCTCCGGGCACTAAAAAACCTTCCCTCTTAGTGGTGTGGCAAAGGGTTTTTTCCCAGGGCCTAGTACCTTGCACCTTGTCCCTCCTCGATAAAGCAAAGAGACTTTTGTTTCTTCTTCTTAAGATAGACAACAATGTCACTTTTTTTACTATGGTAAAAAAGGGGGAGAGGTTTTCCTTAATTGTCCTGTAAGTAAGAGATGTACTGTCTCTTATAAAAATACATTTGCAACACAGCGCAAGGAGCAGAGGTCACTTGACTACGGGGCTACATCGTGATCAATTACTCACTCTAGCGTAAAAAAGAGCTCGCCCCTTTGAGAGCGGCCATCGGGGCGAAAGGGCTGAAGGGTGAAAGGGCTGGGGGGGCTGATACCCCCCCCCTGGAAAAAAATTTCCCCACACTATTGCTGTACTTTCTGCCTACATACTCTGCCGTGCAAACTCTCCCGTAGCTACTCTCTGCATGCCTACTTTCTGCCGTACCTACTATTCCCCGTACCTACTATCTGTCGTACCTAATATCTGCTAATACTTAGAGTATTCTTCTGCGTACATACTATCTGCGTCCCTACTTGCAGTACCTACTATCTGTAGTACCTCTAACTGAAAAACCTACAATCGCTGTACCTCTCTGCTCATACTATCTGCTGTAATACTCTGCCGTACCTATATTGCTGTAATACTCTGCCGCCCCTACTATCTGCCGTCCCTACTACCTGCTGTCCCCTACTTGCTGTCCCAAACTATCTGCCTCCCTACTATTGCATCCCAAACCTGCTGCCCTCTATCTTCTGTCCCTACTATCTGCCGCACCTCTATTGCCATCCCTACTCCTCCCTACCTATATTTGCGTCCATTATCTGCTGTACCTACTCGCCCTCCCTTTTACTATTCCCGTCCTACTATCTATCTCTATATATTTTCCCTACCTATTGTGTACCTAACTGCCGTACTACTACCTGCCACACTACATACCAACCTACTATTCCTTACCATATCTCCCGTACCTACTATTGCCGTACCAATGGCCGTACCTACTCCCTTCGTTCTACTAACGTGTACCACTATCTGCCTACCTACTCTCTGCCCCCCTAGTTCCTCCGTAACTACTTTCTGCCGTCCCCTATGTTATGCAAAAATTGGGGATAGCTGGGGGTTGGCCGGTTCAAAGGCAAAGGAAAAGTTACTCACATTCAACCCCAAAAGGCCCCCTGGGGCTACCCCAGTCAAAACAAAAAGCGCTAAACTGGTAGTGCACTTAAAGGGGTTGGGTAACAGCAGGTTATTAAAAAAATTCTAATTGGAAAATATGTCTATTTAGTCCCTAACATAAATAACGAAACCCCTTTCCAAAAACCCAAAATGAGGGTACAAAAGCAGCTGCTGGCTTGGGTCCAGCCCCCCAACACCTACACAGCCTTGTAGCTCTTTACTCCACTCCCCCCTCTTTTCTTTTTCCTCCCCTCCCCAGCACCCTCACCATGTCAGGCCTGGGTGCAATACAGGTAAGCCTTGAGACCTTGGCTTGAGTTGGATAAACAAAATGGTGCACAACTACAAACTTATCTTAATACACAGCATCTCCGCCCAGTCTACACACCTGCTAACGTCGTGACCCCCTCAAACCACGCTTACCCCGCGTACCCAAACATGTTTGGGAAAATAAATCATTACGAATTTCTTTATAATTACAGTTAGATTTCTTTACAGTCCCCCAAATAAAATTTAAATTATAAAATTATTCTTTACAATTAAAATATTCATAATTTGGCACACTTCTCCCTAAGGGCATTACGAGTCTCAGAACCCTGCATAACCCCCCACCCCCAAAAAGGGGTCTCACTTGCTAGCGGTGCCCGTAGGGCCCCCACTAGGCAAAAAAAAAAAAAAGAAAAAAATTTAAAAACCCCCCTTTAAAAGTCTGAGGCAAGGGGAAAAATGATGAGGGGGGAATGACCACCTACAAAAGGGTTTTTTTTGGTACTACAAATATGAAATTTTTTTTAAAAACTGGGGTACTAAATTGCAGACTTATAAAATTCGCGACATAAAAGTGATCAAGTTTCTATCCCCCAACGAGCTCACAGTCACACTCTTAGACAGCTGTTTTAGGAAAAGGGACCATTCAAACAGTCGGGCCACGCTGGCGTTGATGATTTTACCTACTTTACATAACAAATTATAAACAAGAATTTAAACTTTGTACAAAAGCGCCCCCTGGGGGAACGTTTTATGAAGTAACACCAAAGTTCATATGTTGAAAGGCGACCAAACGTGGTGCCCCCAAAAAAAAAACTTTTAAACGTAAGTACATTTCCGGGAGTTCAAAGAAAAGAAAAACAGATGTTACATGTTAAATTCTACGGGAAAAAACAAATCCATTACCATTTCCCTTCACACAATCTTTAGTAAACAAAATGGTTCCCCATGACACCCCCGCGAGAATCGAGAGACAGGGGAGGGGGAAAAAATCAGGCCCCCCAAAAAAAAACAACGGGGGTAGGACATAAATCTTGTTGGGGGGATGCGCCTAAAACCCCGAGTCATCACTGAGACCCCCCAAAAAGGGGGACCTCCCCGGCCCCTCACCTAATGCTTCGGGGACCCCGGGTCACCCCGGTGATCCAAAAAGGAAAAATTGGGAAAAAAGGCTGGGGAACCAAAACACCCCGGTCAAAAGAAAAGACCCAAACTGGGTGCACACCCCCAGCCCCCCCAATTCACTAAAAGTTAGGTCCAACAGTCCCTATACCAACATAAACAGAGGGGAGGCATTCCAGCCCAAAACCTAAAAAACGTAGCATACCTTACCCAGGCATGGCCTTTGATGTGTACCCCCTAAAACACACCAAATAGGGAATCCTGTACCTCCAGCTCCAGCAAACCCGCCCTTCTCCCTTTTTGGGGTCCAGGGGTTTTTCCCTCTACTCGTCTACCCAAACCCCTGCAAAATAAGAATTGAAAAAGGATCTGTCACTACATCATGCACTTTAAAAACAGACAAGGGATTGCAACCACATTGTCCGCTCCCTTCACATAATAATACAAGATTTGAAGTTTGAGAAAAAAAAGGCCCAATAGTAAGTCTCGATTGTGGGGCCCCATTTAAATGAAAGGGAAAATAAGGAATAGGTCACAAAAACAGTTTTAGGGTGAAAAATGAAGATAATGCACCTCAAAATGTTGCCAAAATGCCAACACTAAAACAAGAGCCTCCTTTTTATGGAGGTTTAACTTCTTTGATGCCTGCTATTTTTTCTGAGAAGCAGCCGAGTGGCATTATTCCCTGCTTACCCCGCAACAAGCTGACCCAAACCTCTGTACTTTTTTCAAAACCCCGGGTGGGTAACTCAGGGTTACACATAAAAATTCTTGAGGGTTAATGGGATCAAAAGGTACATGCACGGGGAAATTAAGTTACAAAACGGGTGTGTCCTTGGGACACATGGTCATGGGGAAAAAAGATCCCCCCTCTGTTCATTCCACAAATTTTCATGTAGTTCTTATTAAAGAGGGACTAACCTTATTTTTTTTAAAGTACCTGGCGGGAGTCGTGCACGTTTTCAAGGGATCACCTGTTGAGACCAGTAAAAGACAACGTCCACCGATTGCTGGATACAAACACAGTCCCTTTGAAAAAAAACTTCACCTCCTTCAAAGGGAAACCCATTTCACCCAGCTTCATCATGCCCGGGCCCGCTACTTTTACAAATTCGGAAACCTTACCCTGGGGGTTTTAAAATCCCCATTTTTTAGCTCCAAAAGTCTTTCCCCTAAGGTCACCATGGCTGAGCCAACACTTCAACCGGGCTTTCAGAAGATCCAAAACTTCACAATCTCTTTTCAATTTTCCTGTTACATTTATCTTTCCAGGGGCTTTATCCTTTTTCATTTTGAAATCACCACACATTTTTTCCCAAACCTTCCAGGACCCCGGGTCCAATGCCAATCCCCTCTTCCCGCTTCCAGAATGTTTAGCACCCCCTCATAGTCCCCCGTCATCCCGGGCGGCTGGGAGACTGGTGCATAGTCCATGACCTGATCTTAGCCAAAAAATTTTTGAAACCCAGAAAAAACACCGCCCGGGGAAACATCCCCCTCACGTAGCAATGACTTAATATTTCAGAGTGCTTCCCAAACGGTAAAGAGAGGGGGGGGAATTCCCTCCCCCCAATCCTTCTGGTATGGGTAAAACAAACATGCAATGCCCTGAGAGACTTTTGGTAAAAAACCTGATGTTTTCTTTGACTCCCGGATATATACATTTGGGAAAATTTTTCCTCATAGGCTCTCAAAAATACATGACATTTTATAAAATATGACTTCTGGGGATTTTTGCAAACCCCAAGGACAAAAAAGTTTTTTACCGAAATTCAAAAACCCCCCCGAAATTAACAGAAAGGGTATAGACTCTGGTAAACCCGTTAGAAAAGGAATTTATTTAAAAAACATGATTATTTACTCTCCCCTTTAACACTGAAATGCCATTCCTTCAGAATCTGTAAAAAATAATGACAAAACAATTTAGCCACGGCCAGTCAGCACAGGGCCCCTTTAAAAAGAGTCTTGCCCTTATCACCCCCAAAATAAACACTTTGGGAAATTTGGGGGCCAATCCCCGCGACAATGAAAAAGAATGCTTCCCAAAGGCAAAAACCTTGGGCCCACCAGCTGCTGCAGAGAAGGGGGATTTTTTCCCACATCAGCACCAAGACCCTTTTTCCCAAAACCGTTTTCGGTTGAGCCCGGTTTTTCATGTCAAGTCTCCTGCAGGCAGCTAATGAAAGGGCCCCCCTGCCCAAAACCCTCACCCAGTGTGCAGAAGGGTACAGGGAGGCACAGCTTTGCCTTGTTCCCGTTTAGTCCCCAAAGCAATTGAAAAAATTTTTAGGTCCCTTTCTCCAATTGGGTCATTCCCCCTTTTAAAGAGGGTTGCAAAACCCAAAAATTCCTCACTTTTGGGAGTCCACAACGTTGTTTCCTATAAAAGGGCAATCTGCAAAAAGGGACATCTTCTGCAATACCTAAGTAGGTACCCGACTGGTACGCAGCTTCCCATAAAATGTGCCTGGAGTCCTGACAGGGCTCCAGTTAAACCCTTTAAAAAAAATGTCCAATCCCCGGTTGGTGTCTTCCGACACGGCAATACACCCCCGCAAAGCAAGGTGTATGTCTACAATGTCCCTCAAAGAATAAAAACCCGTGACCCCACCTTCATTTTGATGTAAGGCCACGAGACTTACTTGAATAACTTTATCCCCAGGGTCAAAGAAGCTGGGCTTCTTTGGGAACCCTTTGGGGGAAGACTGCAATGCAGCCACATAAAATAAAATAAGATAAATTTCGTTGGATTTTTTTAACCCCAGGGTTGCCCCCCAGGGTAACCCAAAAAGTAGGGCGTCATCGGGCTTTAACTTTTTTCCATTGGGGCCTTAATCTTCCTGTCTCACTACTGGATCACTACGACAAGGCCCTAAATGCCTAAAAGACAAAAAGAATGCGATGTTAAATACAATTTGCAAAAGCCTTCGAAAGTCCCCCATGGGTAATAGGCAAAAATGCCGTAAAGGAAATAACGGGAAAAATCGGTCGAGGGAAACTAAAATTTTCTCACTAACAGAACACGAGATGTCGTCAACGAGTAAAGCCCGGGCGCTCGGTGAAAAGCTCTTTTCCCACAAGCACAGACTAGCTCCCATCTTTTCCATCCTCATATCCGCAAAAGGATTCACCAAGCACGTGTCTTCCCTTTGCGATGACCCCGATCTGCATGACAGTGTCTTCCTTTGCAGACACTGCAAGGCCAGGCGGAAAAACCAAATCTTTCAGGGGGCTGCAAAAACAATATAAAGTTAACATGAGAAATTTCAATTACTAGATATGGTAAACATGAGGAAATTAAAAATCTTCATCAGAGTACAAAAAAAATTCGGGCCCACGAAATAGAGCGAAACACCAACGTAAAAAGCCCTGGGAGTGATTATGTCGGGGATTCACCTTAAAGGCCCAAAACATTGATCAACGCATCTGCTAAAAAATGACAGGAGGATAATGAAACCTTCAAAACTAGGGAGGCCAAGCCCAGATGAATTTTCGGGTCACTTGTTCTATTAGGCGGGAATATTGGCACTCTAACACACCTTTCAAGGGCAGGTAAAATTTCCCCGCCCTGAAAATGTCGAGAATTTCACGGCAGCAAAACGGAGAAAAAACCCTCAATTATGGGAGGCTTGAGGTTTCAAAAACCTGTATTCCCTGGAACGCAGGAGGGAAGATACATGATTTATCACCTAAAAAACCTGAGGGACTAGTACCGAATTTGGGAAACCAAATCACTCACTAGAACCAAAAGTTTGGGCAGACGTGCACCCCCCCCCCCAATAAAAAGCGGGGGTGTCACTAGCCGTTTTAAAAAGCCTACAATAAGTGTCAGGGGCCCGAGATTTCAACGCCCCCCCAGCAACTAAGGGGGTTCCAACAGCCCCCGGGCAGTTTCAACTGGCACGACAAGCACCTAAATCATTTCCCTGATCACCGGCGGGGCTCGCTTGGTTTGCGTGCACCCCAGCGAAACAGCCGGGTTGATCGGGCACTATCCACCAGGGGGCCCTGGTCACAGACCGGGCCGCGGGGGCGTTGACCCCAAAAACTTCTCCATTTTAAACCCCAGGTAAACCCCAGGATGGCCCCACCCCAGTCGACTAACACCCGGGTACCTATTTGTGCTGGGTGAACAGGAAATGGGTTAAAGGGAAACGTGTGGGAAATTTCCCCCCCGGGGAATCGCCCCGGGCCCCCTCCGTGGTGAAGCGGGAGCTTTAGCCACCAGACCACCGGGCCACATCATTTTAAATTTGGGTTTGTATTTACTGGAGAGCCTGCCCAGCCTGGCCCTAACATCTTTCGACAATATGGTGGGGTGGCCCTGTTTTTGCAATAGTAAAGTATAAGGTTTAAAGGCCCCCTGCCCATTTACCCAGGGTTTGGATCCCTTGGGTTTTGGGGAAAATGGGGGTGTCCCCCTTTCCTTGTAGTCCGGACCCGTGACAGTGACTTAAAACCCTCCTCGGTGGGTATGGTAAATTGGGTTATTAAACTTTGGGGAAATTGTTTGATAAATGGGTGGGTTAAACCTCTGAAAATTTTTATTTCCCATTGGTGGGAGAAAATTACCTTATTGTATGGGGGTGGGTAATTACTACCAAATTTTTGGTTAGCTAAAAATCTGTCCCCAGCTTAAAGCTTATTAAAATCATCAAATCCTTCGCCCCAAGATTCAAATTTTAAATTCAATTTAAAGTTTTTTCTTTGGATTACAATGTGAGTTTTCAAAAATTTGGTTATTGTGGGTTTTAAATTTGTAAAAATTTTGATTACAAGTGTACCCCGAACGCTTAGCTGGCTAGGCATTTCGGGCAGACTTAGTTTTTTTCTTAATTGTAAAATATTACAAATTTGAGGTAAATTTTGGGATTTTAGCTAAGTGATAAATAAGTTTGTGAGTTTACAATGTGAAAGCTTTTGTTTTGACAGTAAATAGTTTCAATATTGGGGGAAACACAGGATTTATTATTTTTAAAATGAGATTAATATTTTTTTATGGTCAAAAGAGTGGTGAATTTTGACCCCCAGGTGGTATTCTGTAGTTAGTTTACGGGGGGTATCAGGGAGATAAGATGTTTTTTAATGGTAGTTTTGAAGGGGTGAATGTGTCGCAGTTTTTAGATTTTTCAGGTGGGTAATTCCCTTTTGGGCCTTTGACATACTTGAATTTTTTTAAGGTTTAGTCGGGCACGGGGAAGTCGTAGAGATGTTGTTCTGGTGTTATGCCTGTGGGTTCTGTACAACTTCAAGAAAACGTTTTAGGTCAAGGTTGAAATTTTTAGTTTTAAAGGCCCCGTAGAGCAGATTGCACAGTAGTAAGTGTGGATGTACTGAACTGGGAGTAAAATTTAGGTCTTGAAGGTGGGGGGGTGTGTTTCCCGGGATGGGATTAGTGATTTTTCTTCGCAGCTTTTTTTTTGGGTTATTTTTCAATTCAAATTCAATTCAAAGTTTTTTCTCTTAAAGGTTACATTTGACTTTTCAGAAATTTGGTTATTGTGTGGTTTACGTTGAAAATGTGATTACAGAGTGTACCCCTAGAACGCTTAGCATGGGTAGCATTTGGGCGATTAGTTTTTTCTTAATTGTAAAAAAATTTCAAATTTTGAGGTAAGTTGGTATTTTGTAAGTGACTAAATATAGTTTTGGGGGTTTAGCAGTGAATGCTTTTGTTTTTTGGGAAGTACTAGTTTCGTATTGGAGTATCACGGATTCATTATTTTAAGATTGGAAATTTAAAATTTCTGTTTATGGTAAATGAGTGAGTGGTGTAAGTTGAACCACCAGGTGGTATTCTGGTTAGTTGACGGGGTTTCAGGGAGTAAGATGTTTTTAATGTAGTTTTGAAGGGGATGATGTGTCAGCAGTTTTTAGAGTTTCAGGGGGGTATTCCAATTTTTGGGCCTTTGAAACATTGAATTTTTGTAAAGGTTTTTTCGGACACGGGGGAAAGTCGTGAAATTTGTGTCTGGTGTTTGCCCGGGGTTCTGTCACAACTTCAAGAAAGCGTTTTAGTCAAGGTTTATATTAAGTTTAAAGGGCCCCGTAGATGTAGACTGCCGTAGTAAGTGTGATTACTGAAAGGGGGTAAGTTTAGGGCTTGGAGTGGGGGGGGTGTTGCCGGGTGGGGGTTTGGGGGTTTTTTGCGCTT
>NW_026468490.1:0-12613 GCF_026875155.1 Cherax quadricarinatus | reverse complement strand
TCTTGCTGGTGCTTTTTCCTCCCGCTTCAGGTTGGGGGTTTCCCACTGACTCTTCGATTTGTCTGACCCCCGCACTCCTTTGACTATGTTCTGGCCTCTCCCTCTATGGTGCGACGATTTTCGAATCGCCAGCCCGTCTCACGTTGGACCGACCTGGTCCCACTTCTAAACCCCAACAAAATCTCAGACGATGTTACTTTGTTACCTTCCCATTCTACTCGGAAAGATCGACACGTAAATGCACCCCCTCTCCACACTCAGTTTTGGACCACACAATGGACTAAATTCTTTACGACCGACTTCTTCTACTGCCTTCTTTCTGACCATAGTATTGGCAAAGCGTTTCCCTATGCCCGTTGGTAGAGATTTTTTCCTTTTTCATGCTCTTAAGAGTGGTACGTGCACCATCACAGTCCAGAATTCTCCCCAAGCTCATGATCTTTCTCTTCTTTCAATATCGATACTATTCCTATCACTATCGAAAAAACATCATTCCCTCAATTCTTGTAGTGGTACTGTTATTCTGCCCCTACCATACCCAAACAGAATTTCCAGACATGGCAATGACATTCTAAAAACAGCTGGAACCCCAAGATCTCCCAATTTCAAGGTAGACATTATGTTTTTCCCCACCCACAGGCGAAGACAATTCCCCTTGCGTGTGGCTCGTTTAGCTTTTGACAGCCGTGAACTCCATCCTCTGTTTATGTGGGCAGGACATTGGTTAAAAGTTCGGAAGGTGATCCCTACACGCAACAGTGTAGAAATTGCTGGCGATTTGGCCACCCAGCAAAATATTGCAGATCTATAGCCGAATGCCGTCTGTGGTCCCGATGACCATTCTAATACATCTTGCAGTCGACCTCCCTCTTGCCTTAATTGTCATGAGGCTCACCTTCGCACTCTCGCCATTCCCAGGTCTACTTAAATGAGCGGGAAATTCGTTGCCCTCAAAGAGGCAGAAGGTCTCCTTATGTTATGGCAGTTTCTCAGCTCCGCCTCCAAGGGAGACTACTCCGTTTTTTCTTATTTTTCGTGTTTTCAAACCTTCCCCACTTCTGGGTCCCATCTTCTGCAGCCTCCTCTGCGGTTGCCAGCCCCATAGTCACTCCTGTATCTAATTCTTTTGCTGTCCTGGGCTCAGACGCCCCTACTTAAACACCTCAGTTTGTCCTTCCTTCTTCGTGTTCCCCCTCACAAACCCCGGTATCGACAAAACCTCGTTCGACACTCCCCCCAATCATCCCTCTACTTCTCAGAGGTCCAACAAATCTCCTTTAACCCTCCTTCCCTTCATCCACCTCCACATTTTCCCTTCCGGTCTCTGTACCTAGGTCTTCCCCTTTCCTGGCTCCGTTACAAGTGTGGAGGTTATCCTCCTCCTCGTACTGTGCCTTCCACCGTCCCCTCCCAAATTTCTTCCTCTTCTGCCACCTCCCGGGTTTCTGCCTCTTCTGTCCCCTCCCACACTTCTCCCTCTTCTGTCCCCTCCCACACTTCTCCAGTTCCCCCCACCCTTTTTTCCCCCCCCCATACCTTGGTACAGTCCATTACAGTTCCAATCTTTATCATCCTCCTCCTTTTCCATCTCCAATATTGTCTCCCATACGACGTCTCTGAACTCCAAAACACTTGAAGCAATCTCTGAATATATTGCAGAGACCAAACCATCAATGGACACTGATCCACCTCTGTTCCTTCTCTTTCCTCTTCTCCATCTTTCACAACTTTCTTCACAACGCACCATTCCTTCGCTCCTTGAACGTTTTTCCTTTACCACCGCATGTGGACTTTTCTACCCTTCTAGTCCGTAGGTACCCTTACCTGCGGATTTTAGGTATCTTCATTGTTGCCAATCATGGCCTATTTACAGTGGAATATTCACGGCCTCAGGGGTAATCAGGGTGAGCTTCAGATGTTGCACTCCCAGTTTTCCCTGTTGGTGTTTGCTTACAGGAACCAAAAATTTACACTCTGCCATTATCTATCTCATCTAGGCTATAATTTATTGTATTCTTCGATCCTTTTCCTGATGGGACCTTTAATGAAAGTGCCCTTCTTCTACGCACTGATATTCCGTACCATCAGCTATTTGTTCGTACTTCGCTGCATTACACAGCAGCCCGTATCCACTTGCATAGGTGGTATACACACTGTTCTTTGTATCTCTCTCCTTCTCGGGCATTATCTATCCCGGATATTGACTTTCTTGTTTCGTCATTATCGCCACCACTTCTGTTACTTGGCAATTTTAATGCCCATCATTTCCTCTGGGGGGTCTCACTGTGATTCCCGTGCCATTCAGTTAGAGGCTTTTCTTGCTACCCACCCCCTCCATGCTTTAAATACAGGTACTCGCACCCATTTTTGATCCTCGGACTCATACTCTCTCTTGCATCGATCTCTCAGTCTGCTCTTCCTCCACCGCATTAGACTTCACCTGGTCTGTTCTCCCAGATTTACATGACAGCTTTCATTTCCCAATCATTCTTACTTCCCCTTCATATTCACCACCTCTTCGTAACCCACACTGGCAATTTGATCAGGCAAATTGGAACCTTTACTCACAACTAACTGTTTTTAGTGAGGTTCCTTCTTCGTCCTCCATTGATGAGCTTTTACACCTCATCTCGTCCTCCGTTTTAACCGCAGCTTCTCATTCTATACCCCAAACTTCGGGCAGGCATTCTCAGAAATGCGTGCCTTGGTGGTCTCCTGCTTGTGCTCGTGCAGTACGTTTGAAATGCTCTGCGTGGGGCAGGTACTGGTACAATAGAACCACGGAGAGACTTCCTGATTTTAAGCAGAAGCGTGTGATCGCTCACTGTGTCATCCATGGCGCTAAAACGCACTTGCTGGCGAGATTGTCTCCACCATCACCTCTGCTCCTCTATGAGTGCAGTATGGAAAAAAGTACGAAAACTGAGTGGTAAATATTCTCCTGACCGGCTCCTGTTCTGTGGGTTGCCGGTGTTGATATAGCAAACCCACTAGATGTTGCCAATGAAATTGGCAATCATCTGGTCCGTATTTCTCAGGGGCTCCATCTCTGCCCTCGTTTCTTTCCTCAAAGTCTGCAGAGAGTTAGCACCCTTGGACTTTTCTTCTCTCAGAGAAGAACAGTATAATGTGCTTTTACACTTCAGGAACTGGAGGCAACACTCCAGCTTGCCGACATCGGCAGCTGGGCCAGACGACATTCATATTCGTATGCTGCAACATTTACATCAGTCAGCCCTTGCAGTCCTATTACGCCTTTTCAATCTTATTTGGTCACAAGTTCTTCCACAGCTGTGGAAATCTGCCATTGTTCTCCCTTTCCGCGAACCGGGTACTACGGGACATGAAGCCTCCCACTATCGTCCCATTGCTCTTACCAGTGCAGTTTGCAAAGTGATGGAACGCCTGGTAAATAGACATTTAGTGTGGTATTTATTGGCACAGTCAGTCTCCCCACTCGTCAATATGGCTTTATAAGGGTCGTTCTACCATAGACCCCCTTACTACGTTTGGATACGTATGTTCGTAATGCCTTTGCGAATAACCACTCAGTTATTGCCATATTTTTTGACCTTGAGAAGGCATATGGACACAACTTGGAGGTATAATATTTTGGCCCAAGCCCACTCCTTAGGCCTTCAAGGCAATCTACCAACCTTCCTTAAGAAACTTTTTAACTGACAGACATTTCCGTGTTCAGGTAATAATGTGCTCTCCCCGGACTTTATCCAAGCTGAAGATGTCCCCAGGGATGTGTCTGAGCACAACACTTTTTCTCCTTGCTATAAAATATTCGGCCTCTAGTCTTCCATCCAATATTTGGTCATCACTCTATGTTGATGACTTCGCTATTGCCTGTGCAGGCGCTGACTGTCACCTCATTACAGTTTCTCTCCAGCATGCGGTCAACCGTGTTTCCAATTGGGCACCACACATGGTTTTAAATTTTCCAGTACCAAAACTCACCAAATTACTTTCACTAGACGCTTGCTCTGTCATCTCCGATCATCCTTTATACCTCTATGGCACCCGTATCCCTGAACGTGATAGTCAGGTTTCTAGGCCTCCTCTTTGACCATAGGTTATCCTGGAAACCTCACATTACCTCTCTGAAGACAACTTGTCACAGCCGGCTGAATTATCTTAAAACCCTTGCTAATCTTTCATGGGGAGCTGACCGTCGAACTCTCCTTCGCCTACATTCTACCCTCATTTTATCGAAACTTGATTATGGTGACCAGATCTATTCAGCTGCCTCTCCTGCTATTCTATCTAGCCTCAACCTATTCATCACCAAGGATTACGTTTATGCCTTTGTGGTTTTCGCTCTTCCCTGTTGAGAGCCTCTATGAAGAAGTGAACGTTCCATCCTTATCCGATCGCCATGATGCCCATCGCCTTCGCTACTATGTACGCTCTCATGATCTCCGCAATCCTTCATTTATAGAATGGTCACCGAAATTAGTAGACATTCTTTATTTGTTCGCCGCCCCTGTTTGCTCCATCCCTTCTCTCTTCGCCTACATTCGCTCTTGTCTTCTCTTCAATTTCCACCTTTCTATGTTCATGTAGCATCTCACTTTTCCCTACCCCTCTGGGAAGTTCCAGCTGTTCGAGGTCTGTTCTTTCTCACTCCCTTGCTCGAAAGCCCAACTGTCTACTGTAGCTCTCTTTTTCTTGGCCACTTCCACTCTCATTCTCATGCCATTGCAGTGTACACAGATGGCAGCAGTGTTTCCGGACAGCGTCATATGAGGGCATTTACTATCTTCGGCTAGTATCTTTACTGCTGAATTGTATGCCATTCTTGCAGCACTAATCCATATTGCATCTATGCCTATGTCATCATTTGTGGTTGTCTCAGACTCCCTTAGTGCTTTACAGGCTATACAGAAATTTGATACACCTCACCCCTTAGTCCTCCGTATCCAACTTTGGCTACGCCGCATCTCTAGCAAGCATAAAGATGTTGTTTTTTGTTGGGTCCCTGGTCATGTTGACGTACAGGGCAATGAACAGGCAGACACTGCTGCGCGGTCAGCAGTACATGACCTACCAGTTTCATATAGAGGTGTTCCATTTACGGACTATTTTGCTGCAATAGCTACCCACCTTCACACCCGTTGGCAACAATGTTGGTCTACCCTACTCGGTAACAAACTTCAATCTATTAAACCGAGTATAGGTTACTGGCCGTCTTCTTGTCACCAGTGCCGAGGTTGGGAGACTACTCTCTCCCATCTCCACATTGGCCATACTCGTCTTACTCATGGATATCTCATGGAGAGGCGCCCTGCTCCTCTCTGTGAGAATTGTCAAGTTCCAATATCGGTCAGTCACATTCTGTTAGACTGCCCACTTTATCAATGAGCACGCAGAATTTACCTCCAACGTCGTCTTCGCTCCGCTGCTCTCTCTTTACCTTCCCTTCTCGCTGAGGGACCCACCTTTCATCCGAACTTTTCCCATTGACTTTTTGGCAACAACTGACTTACTTCACAAACTCTGATGATACCTTCAGCCCTTCTACCTCGATCTCTTGCTCCCCTCTACCCTGCACTATCCCCTGCCGCTGTTTTCTTTTAACCCTACTGATCGCCCCTCCCCCTTCTGCCGCCCAATACCCTCGCTTCCTTTCTACCCTCAGCGCTGATAGCCCTTGTGGCTTAGAGCTTCTTTCTGATTTAATAATAATCAGGGTCGAGAGGCCCTCATCCTTAAACTCTTTTCCCAGGGTCGAAAATTTTTTCAAAAAATAAAAAAATTTAAAAAACTTTTTCCTATATGAAAGATGAGAGAACCTTTTCCCAATTGGGTTTGACAACCAACATTTGTTTTGAAATTTGTTTTAAAATTCCAAATTTTAGCTCTGAATTAGTTGGTCTCGCCACAAATTGTGAACCATTGGCGATTTCCCACTTTGGGCCCCCATTTTCTGCCAATTCCAATTACCAGTCGACAAAAATCATAACTATTTCGCTAGAACTCCATTGTTCTATTGAATGAGTACAAGAAACCACTCATTTACTGATTTCAAAGCTACCCAATAAAGTGGTCAGAAATTGGCAATTTTGCCAATTTCCCCACAAATTTCATAATCCCAAATTTTCCAAATGGGTCCAGAATAAACAAGACTTCCTGGCACTAAAATAACATTTTCTCTGTTCATTAGCCCATGTACCCAAGCCCCTCTTACATTTCTTTTGCTTTCCACTTTGAATTTTATTCTCACAAAAAATAGAAGATTTACTGTTATGCAGACTAATGCATTAGTGTAGAAAGGGTATAAAATATTATAAATGCACTTTTGAAAGATTAGTTTCCACCAGTTGACATGTACTGGATGCGTGGTATGATTTTTTTTACTTTTGAATATTGGCAATATCAAACGTTTGTTTCTTTGAGCTCAATTTCAAGGTACATTTCATTGTGAACCAATGAAAATCACCTCAATTTCTGTAATATTTCTTCCATTCATAAAAATGAGACCAAAAAAAACGAGAATACAACTAAATTCCCGTACAAAACTACACTGAAACCAAAAACACAGTTGGTTTTTTTTTTTTTCTCATCATGCACTGTGTGCGCTGGATTTTTTGTATACTGTGCACACTGACCACATAGACCCATTCTTTCATATGTGGGCCTATCAGCTTTCTCTCGCTAGATTTGAAGGTGCTAGAATTTAAAACGTACTAGTACGGCACCAACCCTGGCATGAAAAGCTGTACTAATACACCGACCCTGAAAGGGTTAATCAAACACTGATTGCACCCACTGACATAAAGTTATAGTTTGATTGCACTAGTCTGTAACATTGTTAGTGGTTGTGATCCCATATCCACTATCTCTCATAATTATGTCTTCAACCCTTTCAGAGGACTATCAACATGTACATCAGAATAGTCAGCAGTGCCCACAGGGACAGTTAGGTGCATTCACAAACCAGAAATATTAGTATCATGATAGTGGTAACCCACAATCACTTATGATAGACAAAAGTTGTTGAACTTTGTCTTTTCCCAGGAAGTAGCATATGTAAACATCACATCATTTTTCCACCTCATCAGCTGGTACAGTATTGTCAAGGTTATACGCAGAGACTAAAATTGTCCAGGTAAAAAAGTTTACATCCTAAAAAGTTTATTCTGCAGTAGGCTGGGGACTACATTTAAATGCTTTATTGATTATACACATCTGTCTTAAAGCATCTTTCAATACATCACCAGTAATCATACACCCAGTTGTTTTCCATTCAGGCACTGTGTTGTTCCCTACAGGTTAGCAGTTCCCCCTAAATAATAATTTTGTCAGTGTGAATACTGTTTGCTGCCTTTGTCATTATTACATTCATGGGGGGGGGTAGGGAGCACTAAACTCCTAGGGAACATATAGTGCCTGGGGGAAACAGAAGGCATTCAGAATATTCAAGGAATTTGGAGCACATTTTCTAATTTCTTAGGTGGCCATCACAATGATTAAGATTTAGGCTCAGTGAATTTTCTCTTACACCAATTAGCAGTTCTCTACCCTACCTTTACATACACAAATGGAAACAATGGATAACTTTTTTTTTTTTTTAATGTTTTACTCAATTGCCTTTAACTGCCCTGTGAAATCTTTTCATACAGTACTTAAGTTCTAGTTTGCTACCACTTTAACAATTGTTTGAAGGTGTGGCTGCCAGTAGGTCTTGGCTGGAGTCCATTTTATCCACACTACCAGTTATTGTTCACTGTTGGCATGCAGTTCTATCCCTCTCCCTGGAGTTTCCTGGAGAGAGTTTCGGGGGTCAACGCCCCCGCGGCCCGGGTTTCTGTGACCGGGCCCCTCCTGGTGGATCAGCGCCTAATCAACCGGGCTGTTGCTGCTGGCTGCACGAAAACCCAACGTACGAGCCACACCCCGGCTGATCAGGAAACTGACTTTTGGTGCTTGTCCCCGTGCCTGCTTGAAGACTGCCAGGGGTCTGTTGGTAATCCCCCTTATGTGTGCTGGGAGCAGTTGAACAGTCTCGGGCCCTGACACTTATTGTATGGTCTCTTAGTGCTAGTGACACCCCTGCTTTTTATTGGGGGGATGGTGCATCGTCTGCCAAGTCTTTTGCTTTGTAGTGAGTGATTTTCGTGTGCAGTTCGGTACTAGTCCCTCTAGGATTTTCCGGTGTATATAATCATGTATCTCTCCCTCCTGCGTTCCTGGATAATTCATCTGCAGTTTATGTTCAGTTGACTTATATGAACTCTCAAAACACTTTTTTTGGGGGCCCGTGACAGCTTCTTGTGCTTCTGCTATTCTGGAAAATCCTTAACTACAGAATTTCTGATGTTGGTGGCCTTCTGGCAAAAACTGTGAATGAATGTGAGTGAGTGTTTCCTTTGTTGGGTCGTTCTACCTCGGTGGAAGACGGCCAGAATGCTTAAATAAATTTTTATTTTTTAAATTTTATAATTGCCAGGTCCCAGCTAGTTCCTTCTTTGAGGCCTTTCATGTAGTTTTGTGGGGGGATACGAAATCAGGTAGTCTTCCTTGACTCACGAAATCGTAATGACACGATTGCAAACAACCATACCACGGGGGGGATTGAACCCGCGGTCAGAGAGTCTCAAAACTCTTTTGACCACGGGTTCAATCTGACCATGGTATGGTTTGTTTGCAATCGTGTCATTACGATTTCGTGAGTCATGTTGACAGCATTGAGGGGAATTGAGCTAGAGTTCGTCACAGCCACGCTAGCTGGAGATTCATCTGTAAAAACTTGCATTTGTGGTCACAGTGGTTTCCTATGCTAACCTTCCTATGGTGTAGAAATATACCTAGTTGGACGAATCTTATTGTGGCTAGTGGTCTAGTGGCAACACGATGGTCTGGAGTTTTTAGACTCTCTGACCGCGGGTTCAATCCCGCCCGTGGTATGGTTAGTCTTCCTTCACCTTCTCAGCATCAAAATTCCCTTGAAGGGCTGATACCTTGAGTAAGTGGAAATTATTTTTTTATGCTTAACATGTACAATCCCTGTTTGGGCCTACTGTATAATCAAAGCTTGTGTGGGTCTTCTCTCCATGTTATGCATTCTGGACCAGTGTGCATTACATGTGTATAGTATATCTGGGTCTCTTGTGTGAATCCTGTCATGACTAGCCAGGTCAGCTCCCTGTTAATTCATGTGTACAGTGTATGTATTTGGTCCCTTGTGTGTATCTCATATTGGGTTTTTCCTGCCCTCTTGTGTGTATTCAAGACCATGTATGTAACCCTTTACTGAGTCAGACCTGCCCACCTGTGGGGAGTTTTTGTATTAAGCTTATGTGGTCTCGTGTGAACCCCATTGTTAAGGGTATATTTCTTATGTACCTACGTAATGCAGTCCTTGATCAAGGGTTTCTGCCATTGTGGGTTTTTCCATCCCGGGTTCTGGATCATAGTGAGTGAAGGGAAACGGTTTTTGGGATGTAGATGCTATTGGAGAGTGAGAAGGAACTTTATGAAGGGATTCTGGGAAAGCAGTTAACCAAACTTGGTCATGAGATGGAAAGTACTGTGCTTGATCTTTGGAGGGGAGAAATATGTTGCAGTTTTTGAGTGTTTATCAGATGCTCTGGGAAGACAGTTATGTAGTGGTGATGATGAAATGTTCTTTTGGGGGCACCTCTCTTGGGGGAAATGGCGATGTGTTAATAAAAAAAATGAATAAAAAATGCTATTTAAAATTAGTAATTTCCTAGTTTTTTACCAACACAAATTTCTGTTAAAGCAAAAAGGTAGATAAATAACTAGATTCTTTTAAAAGAAAAGTACAGTATGGTAAATTTAAAATTTTTTTTTCATTAGGTTACATGTTAGTACTATATTTGTATTTATGCATCCTCAGGGAAGGTTCCCCCGATGTTGGTGAGGGGCTCTGTTTGGAATTGGACTGTGCTCCATTCCCCAAATCAAGCCTGAATTTCCCTTTCCATCCCCCCAGGTGCTGTATAATCCTAGTGTTTAAAGGGTTCCCTTGATTTTAATAATAATAATGTATTTATACTCAAACATGGTTCATTTACTGGGTAATGATTTGTGCATAAGATTCAAAGCAAGTTCTACTTTTGATTGGACAAAGTCCCTTGAAACGTTAGGTTAGAAACTGAATAATGCGGACTCTCCTATTCAGTGAGCACCCAAATGTGATTGTCAGCACCAACTTGATACACATTGGGAAGGGTTCTTTATATCAAAAAATATTCAAAGGACCAACTTGAAACTTTATGTCTTGGGATTCATTTTCACTGCCAAGGATGCCCTTTGTAAAACTGCTGGATTCAATGATAAATCCCGTTCCATGGCATCAAGATGCTATTTTTTCTGCAAAACAAGTCTTGGAAATTTATCCAGTGACTTGGAGGCCAAAATACCCTTTTTTTCTCTCTCTCCAAATTTAGCCAATCAGAAATGGAGGAGAATCCCCAACTCCAGAGCATCCAGTCTGCTGTAAATGTAAAATATGGTATCTTTCAATTTTCCCACAATTTATGCTAGCCTAATTGTTCTATAATTTGAAGCTGAGACCCTATTTCCCCACTTTGTAAATAGGTATCACATCTGACATTTTTCATCTGGTACAATATCCATTTGTAGTTGATCTGTTAGAGACTAGATAAGGGTTTGCTAAGTTTCTCCTTATATTCCTTTAGAATTTTTAGGAACTGCTCATCAGCACCCATGTCTTGCTTGATTTCAATCTATCTGGTTATCCAAATCCCAGTGCCAAAGTGTCAGGGGCCCAAGATTGTTCAATTGCCTCCCATGCATACATTAGTGGTATTACTAATAGACCCTGGCCGTCTTCAAGAAGGTGCTGGACAGGCACCTGGAGTCAGTACCTGACCAGCTGGGCTGTGGTTCATATGTTGGGTTGTGTGCAGCCAACAGTAACAGTCTGGTTGATCAGGCCTTGATCCACCATGAAGCCTGGTCAGAGACTGGGCTGTGGGGGTGTTGACCCCCCAAAACCCTCTCCACTAATGACTTTGATCTTACATAATTTATTTTCATTCTGACCAGTATAATGATTGATTTCTGGATTTTGTTTGTATCCTCTTGCATAAAAACAGGAAATACCTTATTAAATGGTATGAATTTCTTTGTTACTGTCCCACTTTTGATGCAGACTCCTCTTTGACTTTTTTGTCAGCAACTGCTCTATTACATCAACTTTGATTATATTTTCCCTTTAGCACTCTCCACTATTACTGACTCTGCCTCTTGCAGTCAGTAATAGTGGAGATCAGAGACCCTCACTGGTCTCTGATCTTTGCATATTTCATCTTCAGCACATATGACCCTGCAGTGCTGTATGACCTTGTGGGTTTTAGTATTTAGTTTCGATTGTAAAATAATTTGTTACTAATAATAAGCTAACTGAATTACATGAAAACTGGCCTATTTCCAAATCTTATCCCTATTATACCTGAATGAAACTGTTTTGGTTGGTTTTGATTCTCTTGTAACCTAAATTTCGTATTCTCTTTCGGCTTTCCCTTTTTTTCTGTTTCAACCTTTCTTAACTTGATAATGATTAAAGTGACCCCTCTCCTCCTGATACTCCTGTAATTTTTTTTTTTTACCCAAGATGCTTTAATCTATTGTTTATCTATTAAGGTCATTCATGTTTGATCTAATTTGGGTATTAGGCTTGTACAGTGCTTTCGAATTATTATTATTATAATCAAGGGGGAAGCGCTAAACCCGTAGGATTATACAGCGCCTGTGGGGGGGGGATGTGGAAGGTATTTCAGGCTTAATTCAGGGAACTGGAGCACAGATCCAATTTCCCGAATCAAGAGCCCCTCACCGCATCAAGGGAGCCTTCCTTGATGGGAGTGCTTTCGAAAATTATTGCCAACATCACTATCATCTATCTGGTCTCCCTCAAAATAATTGCAAATAGTACCCATCTTATCAGTATTGCACATGATAATGCTGTTATTCTGTTATTTAGAGGTTGATCACATGTTTATCCTTGCTGTATGTTCTTACTATTCCTGCGAATTCCCAGGAAGGGGCCAAAACATTTCCAAGGTGGGGGGGGCTCCCCGGGGGGGGGGCTCCCCCTCAAGCTCTTCCATGGTCGTGGGCTTGCATATTGACTACCTCTGTCTCCAAAGTATAAACTTTCATTTTGGTGTTTCCTTCTTTGTGGATCCTGTTCTTGCTGCGAGTGTCCTGGGGAAACTATGAAAAACACTACACAACCACTGGTGCAGTCGTCTACACGTAGGATTCACTACTCCTTCAGTGACTTGGCTGGGGCTGAGTGGACTGCCGACACACACATTAATTAACATAATCGCTTCATAAAACCTTCAGTCCTGTAATAAAATTTATTTAACCAACTTTTAAATCAAATAATTTAATTCAAGATTATGACCACATATAATAATAGTACTTAATGTTGATTTCTTTATGTCATACAAACAATGCCTACAATGGTAGGCACAAAAGAAAGCCACTAATATGCAATGCATTTTGGGCAACTGTATTCAAAGATATAATTAGGGTGAATAGGGAAGCAATGTGGCAAATGTGTCCGATGTATGGAATAGGTGGAAGGTCATTTTTTTTTTGGGGG
>NW_026468489.1:0-12873 GCF_026875155.1 Cherax quadricarinatus | reverse complement strand
CAACCAGCCCCCCTTTCTCCAGCTACCCAAGTTACTACTGAATGTGCCGAAGAACTTTCTAACATCGCTAAGGAAAACCTTTGAAACTGCAAGGAATATGAGGGCCAATCTTCAGATTGACCAACACACTGCTGAGCATATTCTCAGCACAGTCACCACAGCTAACCTCCAACAGAAGATCAAACTCAATCGCAAACTTCAGTACCTCTGCACTAACAGTCGATGGAAGGAAATGGGACGCGAATCCCTGATAAACAACTTATCGTCACGCACCTTAACCGACTACGAGAAACAAGCACTGAGTCTGGGACTCAAATTTACCACCAACATACGCAAACCTAACTATCAACTCAATCTTGTTACCAGGAACCATAGACACAGTGACAGCAACTTCCAGAAGGGTTATATACAGGGCCTTCTCACTGCAGCTTTATGTGAACCTTCTTCTTCTAATCTTCCTAGAAGATACATCACTGCCCTTAAGGACCTCGCCAACGACCCCAACATTATCGTCACCACCGCCGACAAAGGAGGTGGAGTCGTCATACTCAACACCAGTGACTACAACACTAAAATGATGGACCTTTTGAATGATCAATCTACATACGAACCCATCAGCACTCAACAGTGGGAGACGCTCACCAAAGACTTTCTATACAAAACCAGACAAATACTCAAACGCACTAGAGAAGGGAAGAAACTTCTGTACTTGTTACCAAGCAACCCTAAACCAGCACACATGTATGGTTTACCCAAGACCCATAAACACAATATTCCTCTCAGACCAATCACGTCAGGAATAGGCAGTGCTCCACACAAACTAGCCGGAGTTCTTGCCAAACATCTTTCCTGCCTTCTGGGACCATCAGCCCCGCTCATCTTAAACACTCAGGCGACCTTCTCAACCGCATCCGTAACCTCTCCATCCGTAACAAGAAACTAAGCAGTTTGGATGTGACTTCCCTCTTCACAAAAGTACCTACCAAAAAAGCCATCGAGGTTCTACGACGTAAAGTCAACCAGGACCTTAATCTTCCTTTACCTCCCGGAGATTTTGTTGACTTGATTGAACTCTGTGTTAACTTCAACTGTTTTTCCTTCAATAACAAGCTCTACAAACAAACCTACGGCATGGGAATGGGGTCCCCAATAAGTGCCGTCCTAGCCAACTTATACATGGAACACCTAGAGTCCGAACACTTCGCCAACATCATCCCTTCAAGCGTCACTTGGTTACGTTACGTGGACGATGTCCTCGTAATAACTCCAAAACGTTTTGATGTACGGGATCTTCAGGCAAGGCTCAACGCAGTTGAACCAGCGATTCAGTTTACACTAGAAGAAGAGTCCAATGACAAGCTACCTTTCCTCGACGTCCTCATTCACAAAGTAGACAACAACCTA
The DNA here is from genome assembly GCF_026875155.1 of Cherax quadricarinatus. Classification (NCBI taxonomy): domain Eukaryota; kingdom Metazoa; phylum Arthropoda; class Malacostraca; order Decapoda; family Parastacidae; genus Cherax; species Cherax quadricarinatus. Next base: position 11,469 of record NW_026468489.1, on the reverse strand, counting down.
AGATTTCAAGTTTATCGGAAACCCACCAATTAAAAATGATCTCACACACTTCTATTCCAGTCAAGATACCAAGACCAAAAGAGGCATCATCATCGGGTTTTCCTAAGAGCATACCGAATTTGTAGTCCTGAGTTTCTTGACGAGGAATGTACTTATAATCACCAAACATTCACAGAGTTACAATTTCCTTCTTTTTTCATCACAGACTGCAAGAAAAGAGCTCTTCAGATCAATCATCTCCACGCATCAACACCGCTCCAATCAAAGATATAATTCTTCCCAACAGCCAGGATGCACTAAACGTCTCACAAAGAACTTACACAAGCTAACACCAGAGTCCCATCGCTTCTACCCACTTCAATAAAGGTCTAACCAGGACAAACACCCAAGCACCACGATCCAGCCCCCCCCCAATGCCGGAGTTTACCTATACCCTTGGAGGCGGAGATCAGATCTACGTAGGTGAAACAGCAAGAAAACCTCGACACCCGCCTCATGAACACATAAACGCTGTAGGAACGACAACTTAAACAACGCCTGTGTACAACACCGAAATTCCACAATCATCTTATGAAAAACAGAGATGTGTACGCCCAATTAGTTGATAAAAGAAAATCTATTTCCGCACACGCACTGCCTTGAAATCAGCACTGATCGCTGTTTTCGAATACAATTAAACAAAACAACGGCAGCTTCACCATCACCGAAGTCTTAGCAAGAATCCTCCTGAAAACAGTGAACCCTGCGATCACATAGTCTCACCTTTATACTACACAAAGCAAAGAGAGTGAACACTGAAACAACCTGCCTCATTTCCAGTTTATATTTGTTCAAACCTTTTTTATGTACCCCAGTAATAGCTTTATCTCCTTTTACTCAAGTACGGAAATTAATTGCTCTACCATATTGGTATTACTTTGTTCACTACCACTACTACACTACTACTACTACCACTAGTGAACACGAAATGGTACCTCACTAGTATTCACCTCACTCTGAGCTTTATAAAACCCTCTGTGTCCATGTATTTTGTAATGGCTTGATAAAGCTTCCCTGGAGAGCCGTAAACGTTTCCACAATAAATGTCACATTAGCTGTCACTTGTGTCCTTTTACTTTACATATTGTCCGGTTAATTCTAACCAACTTTATACAGAAAAGTTATATAAGCCGAAGATACATGAAGACATGTAATCAGTCCATCACCCTTAAAGTTTGAGGTGGTCAGTCCCTCAGTCTGGAGAAAGCATGTTCCGTTGTCTGAAAAATATTGGTTCATATTGTCGGTATTATACCTTTCTGCACAACTTGTCAGCCACTGCAACATCATGGAATCTTGGTTCAGAGACATCAACAAGACCTTCTTCACGGCTGCTGCAACTAACCCATCTCTTTGGAGAAGGACCTACTTCCACTGGGGAATCCCGCCTACCAGTGAGCTGCCCTCGTCTGCTGCCCGTCCCTTCCACCTGACGCTTATATAAACGCAGTCTTCTTGCCTTTGCTCCAGATTCACCTCCACCACGATGCTTGTGAACACTAACTCCAAGGCCGAGGGACTGATTACCTCATCTTTGTATATTAGTTCCACTGTCTTCCTATTATGTCCTAGAATCTGTATTGATAAGAGCCACTGGATGGCGAAACGGTCTAACAATAAAAGATATCCAATGTTGCACATGTGTCTTAACATTCAAGATACCTAACTGTTGCATATGTGTTCTTACCTAACAATCTGTCGGTGATTTTAATACCGTTTTAATGTCATTTAATTTTATTTTCCTGCACTTCGAAGCTGTTAGCATAAAATAACCATCATATGTGTTTTTTTCTTCTTGCACATTTTTTCCTATTCATCTTTGTTTTTACACAATTTCTGAAATTATCATTACCATAGTTTACTCCATGACGGTAATGGCTTGATAAGCCCCCCCCCCCCCCACCTTTCCTGGAGAGCGAAAAACGTTGCCCCAATAAATGTCACATTAGTTGCACTTGTGTCCTTTTACTTTACATACTCCATGACAGTTACCATTAAGATTCTTAATATCAGAGCGTAAGTCAATATATCCATACTCATTATTAATCGATTTTCTAAACCATACCTCTAACTAATCCTATTTTAAAGTCCTAAAAACCCCGACAACTGAGTTAGCAAAAACTCACTCCTCAGTTTTGGTCCCCTTACTACAGGATGGACATAGACTCATTAGAAAAACTGAGAAAATGCCTAAATGATTTACTGTGTAAGGAACCTCCCCTATGAAGATAGGACTTTAAAGCCCTTAATCTCCACTCTCTTGGAGAGCGTAGAATGAGGGGTGATAAAAATTGAAGTTTATAAGTGGGTTACGGGCATAAACAAGGAGTCTGGTTGTTTGTACTGAGGGGTCGAACTGGTAAGAACCAGGAATAATTGGATTAAGTTGGATATACTAGATTTAGTAAGGGACATAGGTAAGTTAGGTAGACACATATGCAACAGATTAGGTATCTTTATAGGAACGTTTCGCCTACACACAGTAGCTTCTTCAGTCAAGTACAGAAAAGTTGTAGAAGCAGAAGATACTTGAAGACGAATGTAATCACAGTCCATCACCCTTAAGTTTTGAGGTTGTGTCCAGTCCCCTCAGTCTGGAGAAGAGCATTGTTCCAAATGGGATGAGCGGGGAGAAGGGACAGACGAAAATATGCTGGAGAGAGTGTTTCTTAGTCGTATGTAATAAAGCCAGGGCTTAACCCCAGCAGCAAAGGCGATCTGTGGGACAGATATGAAAGAGAAATTCCGGTTCTTCTGTTGGACCTCCGGTGGGGTGAGCTGGAGTAGGGACTTGCGACCTTTAGAGCTAGAGAGGAGTGCAGAACTGAGTCATGTCTAACTCCAAAAAAAGCTAAGGCGAACGTGGGACAAGAATGGTACCTGTCTTAGAAGGTACACTGTCAGCTATCCAAGGTTATTTGTAAGTAGGGTAGGAGCCGGAATCATGCAAGAGTAGAAAAGGTTGTGTTGGTTTGTGGGTCTGCGAATGTCTTCGTCCAAGGAGAGGTCCAGTAGGCATGTCGTGTCTCAATTTGTCTATCTGTCAGTCACGAGCCTCTCATACAGATTCAGCGCAGACGTCTAACTGGGCATGGAAGACTCGCTTTGTGGCGAAGTCCTCCATCTGACATCAAGCACCCCAGCCGCCAGCGCCTTGTTCCTGGACACGCTGCAGTTTAAGTAAGGGGGGGGGGGAGAAAGAGAGAGGCTAGAGAATGTAAGTTATCAGAGGACGTACTAGGGGATTTGTAGGAGGTGAAGTTTGGTGCTTGAAGGCATGTTTTTCAGCTTGTAGAAAAGGCCCGCAAGGGCATTACTAGCTATTGCATGCCTTGATGAATGTGTACCGTTAAACGAAGAAGGTAGTTCAAGATTAACGCCAAGGAACAGTGACAGAATTGTGTATAGGGAAGTAAGTGCGGGTGTCAGCTGTTCTGAGTTCGACAGGTAATGAGTGGATCACGTTGCCTGTAGTTAAAAAAATACGTAATGCTGGATTTTGCTACATGGTTTTGCTCCTCCATTTTGTCCCAGATGGCATCCTGTCAACCTCATTTTGTGTTTTGTGTGTGAGTGTATCATATTGGCATGATGATAAGTTGTGTAATGTCGTCTGCATAGGGTAGTGTGATGAGTTGTGGTATATAGGTGTTGGAATGTCGTAGTGTATAAAATGTAGAGGGTAGGGGAAAGGACAGATCCCTGGGGTACTCCAGCATTTAGTGTGAAGTAGTCAGAGTAACAGTCTTGGAATTTGGATTCTCAGGGTAACCGGCCGTCCTAGAAGTTGCAGAGGAGTTAACGAGGATTAAGGCAGGTTGAAGTTAGTAGCAGAGTAGGGGGGGGGACTGACCCCTCGTGCCACACAGTTTCAACATCTTTTTTCAAACGTCTTTTGCAACCAGGGCTGTCCTTTTCTTTGTTTTGTGTTTATGTGATGTAGTTGAGATGATGTTAAGGCATCCTTGTGTACTGTGTGTCTGAAGGCAAACGGCCATCTGAAAAGTAGAGAATTAGTTCCCAGTAAATCTGCGAGGCGATGATTATGAGTTTTTCAAAGAGTTTTTCTAAAGTTCGAGGAGGCTGATAGGGCGATAGTTTCTAGGTCAGAGTGGTCTTTATTGGTTTAGGAAGGAGATTACAGTAGCAGCTTGAAAGAGGGAAGGGAAGTATCCAGAGGCAAGGGAGGCATTGGGAGTTTGTGTAGCAGAATGAGATGCAGAAGTGTTTTCAGGATAATATGGTTAGGCAGAAGGCACCAGAGCCTTGAGGAGGTGTCTCTGAGGAGAGTTTTTAATGTAGTGTGTTGGGAAAGGTAGTGTCGAGTTTCTTGGGAGGAGGTAAGAGTTCTAGATGTATGTGCTGTTCTTGGTGTTGTTCTTGGTGTGTGCTGTGTTCCAGTGTTCTATGTCTGAATGTGTTGAATAACGTTAGGGTGAGGTGGGTGAGCGTGGAGATGTTCTCCCAATTGTTTGAAGATGTTGGTAGCATCCTTGGGTCTGAGATGTGTTGGTGTTGTGGTGATGTTTTGAATTATGTTGGTGGGAGTTTTGCCTCTCTCAGATTTTTTTGATAAAGTTCCGAAGGCTGTTAGTGTTTTTAACACGCTGCCTGTCCGCTTGTTGTATAGTCTGACCAGTGATTTGTTTGGTCTGGTCTACTGTGTAAAATGTTGTTCTCTATGGTAATGAATCTAATCGACTTGATTAAATCTATGTGTGTTTGTAGAGAAGCGGTTGTGGGTAGCAGATAATTAGTCTTCTTGTGATCTGAATTGACGGTTTTGATAGGAATAACGAGAGGTGTGATTTCTTTGGTATTGCGATGTTGGCTGCTTGTGTAATGGTGTCCTGGTATTTGAGATCAAGTTGATATCCGATGTCAGAGATAGGTTTTGTTTTGTTTGTATCATAGGAAGTTAATATTGACTATGTGTTTTTTTGAAAAGCATCCCAGTCAGCGTTTACTTGTAGGAGAATGAAGTGTGTTGGAATGGGATAGGGTTGGAGGATATGTGTAATATGACTGGGATGTGATAGAGCCGGTAATAGGGCAGGTGAGATGTAATGTGGAAATAGAGAGCTGGCTTGGGGGGATGGCCAAATGAAATGCTGGTTTGCCTGGCCCGTGTGGTTGAAGAGGTATGAAGTCTGGGCCAAGATGAAATTAGGTGTTTATGGTTTGTGAAGTTGATAATTGGGTGACCAAGTTTGGTTTGTACTGCGGTGTGATGAAAGGCAGTGTTTTGGCCATTCATGTCAGCTAGTAGGTAAGTTGGTGTGTGGTGTAGACTAGGAGAGGTTCTTGTATGTGAGAGTATGTTTGGGCGAGCATGAGGTGGTGAAAAAGAAAAAGGGGCCAAGGTGGGTGTGTATTCCGACCGCAAGACAGTGTTGGTGAATAAAAGGGATTGGGAGAAATTCATGTTTTAATTTGGAATTGCCAAGGATGGCAACCCCATCCTGGGATCATAGGGTGAGCTGCGTAGTGCAGTTAAACCATAAGGCGGAATACATTGAGGCTTGGAGGCAGGTACTGTTAGCAAAACAATATCTGGCCTCTTCTGCTTCAAGGAAGCTCGGGCAGTAGGTGTCCTAATTGTAAAGTAAGAACGTTCGTTGAGCTGAATCGCCTTAAACGTGATTTAATGGTTTCGTCTTATCAAAGTTAATGTTCGGGGGAGGAGTTTGGATTAAAGCCCTGATAGCGGTGCCATCAGTGGATGTGTGTTAGTAGATGCTACGGACCCGTTCCTGAGGTGGAGAAGAGATGGATCTTTTTTATGTTCTTTGGTCTGACCCCGTTAAAGTTGGGTAGGTTTAGGTTTTAGTGATTTTGTCTAGAGGAGGTGGAGTTTGGACCTGAGTGAGTTTTGGTTGTGGTGGAGTGGTGCGAAGGTGGATGCAAGGAAAGTGGAAGTTTTTGCTAAGCTGTGGAGGAAGTGGAAGCTTTGGAAGGGGATGAAGTGGTAAGGAAGTGGTGGGGAGGGGTGGTCGTAGCAGTAGGGGTGTTGGTGGAGAGGTGAGAAGTAAGTGAAGAGAGGGTAGAGGTGAGAGAGAGCTGGTGAGTAGAAGTGGGGTGGGAGAGAGGAAGGAGGAAGGTTGTAGGAGCTGAAGAGAAAGTCCCGCCGGTAAGGAGTGATAATTAAAGAGGGGAAGGATTTTAGCACAAGATTAGGTTAAGGACATGTGAGTAGTCCTGATTGGTAAGCTTGTGAGATTACATCGCAGAGTGAGGCAGTAGTGGCAATTTGACAGTTAGATTTGTAGTCTAATTGTGGGTGTAGAAGGAGAAGGCTGTAGTCTGTGTATTGGTGTTTGATGTGTGTAAAGTAGAAGAGGTAGACCAAGTTCTGGGGAGGCCCCAGGCATTGGGTAGGGGAGGGAGTGTGGAGAGAGGGAGGGAGGTAAGAAGGGAGGAGGAGCAGGGAAGGGGTTTGGGGAGGGAGGAGGTTGGTTTTGCTCTGAGGGAGAGAGAATGTGCTTCTAGAAGGCAGGAATTTGCAACTGCAGGTGTGACCCCCGCATTAGAACAATTAAGAGGGGAGGTTGTCAAGTATTACCAGAAGTGGCCAGTTGCTGAACATCTGGAGGCAGACTTGTGTAAGATGTGCCAGGTTGTGTTTGTCGTGGCCGAATAGTAAGCATTAAGACATTGTGTTATTGGGTGGAAGTTCGGAGTGAGAGAGAGCGTTTTTGGAGAATGCGATGGTTCTTGGCAAAGATTCCTTGGAACTGAAGAGTGTAGAGGCGTCACAGGAGTAGAACATCGTATTTGAGAATGGTAGAGTTTTCGGTCTGTAAATTATCGTCAACAGAGACTTTGTTCTTAGTACTGATATCTTTTTATTAAGTCTTCTTGCTTCCTGTGTCATAGGCTGTCATGGAGAGTAGTCTAACGTGTTAGAAATGAACTGTGCTTTGGCACGGTGCTCAGGAGTCCAAATAATGGTGAAGCCTGCGTTGAGAAGTATTTGCCTGGTATCGCTTGAGGTGTACGCTTCGTAGGAATTTTTTCAAGAGGAGTTTGAAGCCTGAGTTTGCATGAAGACTTAAGATGAGGTGTCACCAGTGATCTGATATAATAAACTTTTCCGGACAGATAGTGGCATCAGGAATTAGAGAATTTGAGGTTTAGCGAGAAGGAATTGGATTTAGTAGAAGCCAGAGGCTGGTGTGGAGGTTGGGGAGAGTGAAGGGGGTGGGAGTGGAAGGCAAACGAAGCAACGTCCTAATTACGAAAAGATGTAATTGGAGTTAAAATCGACCAAAAAGTGAGAGTACCAGCTAGGCAAGTACGTGTAAGTGACACACGAAACTTTGACTGGCGCAGGACACTGAGAGGTGAACTGTAGCTTGATGGAGCAACTGTATATTCCTGAGTGGTGGCGAGACTGGCTGTAATGGCGTCAGTCAACAGGCGAAGAGAAATTCAGGCACAAGAGGCATCCTGCCCTTCGGTCGGCCAACCACCGACGCACCAATCTGATGGTGGGAGAGGAAGACGAAGGTCCAGCAAGCACTACTAAAAGCACAACCAACAGGGGAAAATTTTTCAAAGGGGCAGATCGTCGATGTTTTAGGTAAGCACACGTCACCACCGACTAAGTCGTTTTGATCGCTTCTCAGAAGTCACGGGATGGGTTTTTAATAGCGCCAAGAGGGGACTAGGCCACTAGGAGAGGTAAACCAATGGAGGGGGTAAAACCACCCCCTCCAGTGGAATTTGTCGTTTTTTTTTGCAGGTCTGTCCCAAAGATACCCTTGTGTTGCATGTCGACAGATTAAACTTTAAAAATGGATAAAATACCGACGGGTTTTTAGGTGACACAATGCAACATTTAGGTATTTTTAAGGGTGAGGGACTGTTTACACGTCTTAAGAAATCTTCTGTTTCTATCAACTTTTCGTACTTGACTAAAAACCTACTGAGGGCAAACGTTTCATAAAAAAGTACCAAAACGTTCTATTGTCTTACCTAACAACCTGTCGGTATTTTATACCTTTTTAATGTTCGACATAGGTAAGTACTGGTTTTCTAACAAAGTTGTAGATGCGTGGAACAGTTTTCCCCAGGGGGGTGAAAGGGCTAGGACCTTGGTAGCTTTTAAGAAGAGACTGGACAAATAATGATGGAGGGGCTGGTTTGATTGGGTTGGGGGTCGGGGTTGTTCTTTAGACTTTAGGGAGATGCGTTTTGATAAGGACCGCCTCGTAGGCCAGTAGGCCTTCGCAGTGTTTCCCCTTCTTTAATGTTTTTTAACTTTTAAAGGAACCTCCCCATGAAATAGCTAAAAAACCCTTAAACCTCCCCTCTCTGGGGAGGCGTAGAATGAGGGGAAAACATTGAAGTGATAAGTGGATGACGGCATAAACAAGGGAGACATTGATAAATACAGGGTGCGAACCAGGTAAGAATCAGGAAAATGGATTTTTGTTGGGTAAATTTAATTTAGAAAGGACATGGAAGTACGGTTTTCTAACAGAGTTGTAACGTTGGGAAAAGTCTTCCCCGTGGGGTGATAGAGGCTAGGACCTTGGGTAGCTTTTTAAAAAAAGCTGACAAATATATGGTGGGAGGGCTGGGTTTGATTGGTGTTGGGGGTGCGGGGGTTGTTTCTTGGAGCTTTAGGGAGATTTTGTTTTATAAGGACCCGCCCGTATGGGGCCGTAGGCCTTTTGCAGTGTTCCTACATTTTTATGTTCTTATATTCCTATTATTAAAACATAAGAACATAAGAAAGGGGGGAACCGCAGAAGGGGCTTTTGGGCCCCATACTAGGAGGTCCTTTACAATTCATCCCCTAACAAACTTTGCCCAAACCAACTTTAAATGCCACCCAAGAAACAAGCTCCGATGTGCAAGTCCCATAAAAACCCCCCCCTCCACTCATGTACTTACCAACCAAATTTTGAAACTACCCAAAGCCCTACCCTCAATAACCCAATAGGAGACTGTTCACTCATAAACTACCCATTCCAAAAACCAATACCCCTATGTCCTTTCTAAATTAAACATCTAATTTAAACCCATTACGGGGTTTTCCTCTTGGAAGATTCCTAAAGCTTTGTAATTCCCCTTTTTAATACCTATCTTCCCACTTATACACTTCGTCGGTCTCCCCCTATTTTCTTTCTAAAAAAGTAAAATGTAATTAAGAGTCTTCAATTTTTTTCTTCATAAGGAGATTTCTAATGCTATGTATTAAATTTAAATCATCCCAACTGAAAGTTTTTTAAGAAATTTTTGTCCCTTCTGAATATGGGGACCAGAATTGGCTGCATAATCTAGGTGAGGCCTTACTAATGTGTATAAAGCTGCAGTATGACCTGGACTTCGTTGCTTACATTTTGATTAAATCCCCTAATTATTTGCCTTATTTGTACATTTGGATTTTTCTTTAGGAAATGGTATGGTGATACACAAAATGTGGAAAAAGAACTTATGTACGTTCAGGACAAATTTATTAAAAAGGAAAGTTTCGCCACGGTGGCTTCTTCGTCCCAATACAGGAAAACAAGAAAAAACCACTAAAATTTGTGGTGGGAGTCAGTTGGGTGAAGCGTGGGTAGAGGTGGTAGTATAGTAGTTTGGGAATAAGGGGGTTTAGGTTAAGAGGGGCTGGGCATCAAGTAAACCATTCCCCGGGTGGGTAATACCTCTTGTTAGTAATTTTTAAATACTGTAACTACCGGATTTTGCTTTTTTAGTGTTAGAAGAAATTAGTGCAGTTCAATGCATTTTCTCCTCTTTAAATCGTCTTCTTTTAAAAACTGTTTAGCTTCATTTAATTTTTGGAAGCCTAAATGGGTTGACACAGTGTCAAAAACCATTTTTTGGTGGGCTCTGAGTTTAACAAGGTTCATCAAAAAACTTTTGAGCTGAGTTTCTGAAACCCAATCGTCCGTCATTTCCTCGTCGCTTTCATCCAGGGACTCAAAAAATTAGTACCAATAATGTATTCTATCACCACAGGGACAAAGGGAGGGGTGGTCATCCCCAACAGTACAGACTACGTTTGTAAATGCAAGATTTATTGAAAAACGGGCCAACACATACGTTTCCATCCCCGAACATGCATGGAGGAAAGAAACAGATTCTTTTCTCAGTAAGACCCGCAGTATACTCAGGAAATCAGAAGAAGGTAAAGAGCTCTTGCGCCTCATCCCTACCAACCCCAAGTCAGCTAGACTTTATGGTTTACCAAAGACCCACAAACCAAATGTGCCTATGAGACCCATTACATCTGGTATCGGAAGCGCCCCTCACAGTCTAGCAGGAGTTTTGGCGAAATATTTGTCAAAGCTCCTGGGTACAATCAGCCAGGCTCATCTAAAGCATTCGGGTGACCTCCTTAACTGTATCAGGGATCTCGACATGAGTGATAAGAAGCTTGCAAGTTTTGACGTGACTGCCTTATTCACCAATGTCCCAGTTGATCAAGCCATTGATCTTCTTCGCAGGGTGATTAAAGATGATACAGAGTTACCTGTACCCCGCCAAGATTTTGTGAGCCTTGTCGAACTTTGTGTTCGTTATAACTGTTTTAGGTTCGAGGACAAGAAGTACAAACAACTCTTCGGACTAGCCATGGGATCCCCCCTTAGTGCAGTTCTTGCCAATTTATATATGGAGGACCCGGAATCAAGAAGGATCCTCAATAACATCCCTCGTTCAGTTACTTGGATGCGGTACGTAGATGATATTTTGGTCATTGTACCAAAAATCTTGACGTACGGGATCTCAACACCATCAACACTCTGGAACCTACTATTAAATTTACTCTAGAGGAGGAGAAGGACAACCAGTTACCTTTTCTCGACGTTTCTCTTACGCACAGGGGAAAGCAAACTTTCTTTTAAAGTCTACCGGAAGCCTACCTACAAGAATGATCTTCTACATTTCTTCTCTCACCATGACACAAGAACTAAAAGAGGGGTAGTTATTGGCTTCTTTCTGAGAGCCTACAGAATTTCCAGTCCGCAGTTCCTCGAAGAAGAATGTACATACATCACCAACTCTTTTAGTTCACTACACTTTCCCCTACACTTCATACGTGACTGCAGGAAACGTGCAACACGTATCCTCAGCAAGACCAACACCTATCAAATTGAAGAAAAGCCCCCAAGTTACATCGTTTTACCGGTCAGCAACGTTGCCACTAATGTTTCAAAAATGTTTGATAGAAAACTGGCTAAAATATCTACCAGCTCTTCAACTACTATTAGGAACCTGATACAAAAACCAAGCATGATTCTGGCACAAGTGCAGGAATCTACACTATACCATGTGGGGGGTGTGACAAAGTATATGTAGGGGAAACAGCCAGAACTCTGGACATTAGGATAGCAGAACACAAAAATGCTTGCAGAAATGATGACCCCAAAAAAAAGCATGTGTTCAACATAGAGACGAGTTGGACCCAAAACT
>NW_026468488.1:0-12365 GCF_026875155.1 Cherax quadricarinatus | reverse complement strand
TATTCGATAAATCCGGTATTCGATGCATCATATCGCAAAAATTTTGCCTCGGTATCCGATCGAAAACCTGGTATTCGATATGATTCGTACGAGACGTGTCCATGTGTGGCCTGAACTGCCCCGTGTGTGCCAGTGTTTACAAGCCAGCCAGTGTGCGCGCATCTAAGGATACATTCGGTACATTCCATATTATCCATATTATCACTGTTTTTGGTGCTTCTTTCTGCAAAATAAGTCACCATGGGCCCCAAGAAAGCTTCTAGTGCCAACCCTTCGAGAAAAAAGATGCTAATGACTATTGAAATGAAGAAAGAGCTAATTGCAAAGTACGAAAGTGGAGTGCGTGCGTCGGAGCTGGTCAGGTTGTATAATAAACCCCAATCAACCATCTCTACTATAGTGACCAGGAAAACGGCAATCAAGGAAGCTGTTCTTGCAAAAGGTGCAACTGTGATTACGAAACAGAGACCGCAAGTGTTAGAAAATGTTGAGAGACTGTTATTGGTGTGGATAAATGAAAAACAGATAGCAGGAGATAGCATCTCTCAAGAGATCATTTGTGAAAAGGCTAGGCAGTTGCATGACGATTTGGTAAAGAAATTGCCTGCAACTAGTGCTGATGTGAGTGAATTTAAGGCCAGCAAAGGTTGGTTTGAAAGATTTAAGAATCGTAGTGGCATACACAGTGTGGTAAGGCATGGTGAGGCTGTCAGTTCAGACCAAAAAGCAGCTGAAAAATATGTGAAGGAATTCAAGGATTACATAGACAGTGAAGACTTGAACCTGAACAAGTGTTTAATTGCGACGAAACAGGCCTGTTTTGGAAGAAAATGCCAAGCAGGACCTACATTACTCAGGAGGAAAAGGCACTCTCAGGACATAAGCCTATGAAAGACAGGCTTACTCTGTTAATGTGTGCCAATGCTAGTGGTGATTGCAAAGTGAAGCCTTTATTAGTGTATCACTCTGAAACTCCCAGAGTGTTCAGGAAAAACAGTGTCCTCAAGGCTAATTTGTGTGTGATGTGGAGGGCAAACAGTAAGGCATGGGTCACTAGGGACTTTTTCTATGACTGGTTACACCATGCATTTGCCCCCCACTGTGAAAAATTACCTAACTGAAGAGAAATTAGACCTTAAGTGCCTCCTGGTATTAGACAATGCCCCTGGTTATCCTACAGACTTGGCAGAGCGACTTTCTGGGGACATGAGCTTCATTAAGGTCAAGTTTTTGCCTCCTAATACCACTCCTCTCCTGCAGCCCATGGACCAGCAGGTCATTTCCAACTTCAAGAAACTGTACACAAAAGCTGTTTGAAAGGTGCTTTGTAGTGACCTCAGAAACTCAACTGACTCTAAGAGAGTTTTGGAAGGATCACTTTAATATCCTCAATTATATAAACCTTATAGGTATGGCTTGGGAGGGAGTGACTAAGAGGACCTTGAACTCTGCTTGGAAAAAAGTGTGGCCAGAATGTGTAGACAAAAGGGATTTTGAAGGATTTGAGGCTAACCCTGAGAATCCTATGCCAGTTGAGGAATCCATTGTGGCATTGGGGAAGTCCTTGGGGTTGGAGGTTAGTGGGGAGGATGTGGAAGAGTTGGTGGAGGAGGACAATGAAGAACTAACCACTGATGAGCTGATAGATCATCTTCAACAGCAAGAGGGCAGACCTGAGGAAACTGCTTCGGAGGAGGGGATAGAGAAATTGAAGAGGTTGCCTACTTCAAAGATTAAGGAAATGTGTGCAATGTGGCTTAAAGTGCAAACCTTTTTTGATAACAATCACCCTAACACAGCTATTGCAAGCCTTGCTGGTGACTATTACACTGACAAAGTTGTGAAACACTTTAGGAATGTCATAAAGGAACGGGAGGTACAGGCCACTATGGACAGATATGTTGTGCGACAGAAATCCAGTGACTCTCAAACTGGTCCTAGTGGCATTAAAAGAAGAAGGGAAGTAACCCCGGAAAAGGACTTGCTACCTCAAGTCCTAATGGAAGGGGATTCCCCTTCTAAACACTAACACCTCTCCCCTCCTCCCATCCCATCAATTATCACCAGATCTTCAGTAAAGGTAAGTGTCAATTATTTTATTGTTATTGTAATTATTCTATTGCATTAAACTTAATATTTCATGTAGTAAAAATTTTTTTTTCATACTTTTGGGCATCTTGCATGGATTAATTTGATTTCCATTATTTCTTATGAGGAAAATTGATTCGCTTTTCGATATTTTCGGTATTCGATGAGCTCTCAGGAACAGATCAATATTGAATACCGGGGGTCCACTGTATTACCTTTGTAACTTGTGACTTCATTACAAACCATACCACGGGTGGGGATAGAACCCACGATCAGAGAGTCTCAAAACTCCAGACCGTCGCATTAGCCACTGGACCAGCTAGCTTATTGTGGCTAGCTGGTCCAGTGGCTAACGCGACGGTCTGGAGTTTTGAGACTCTCTGATAGCGGGTTCTATCCCCGCCCTTAGTATGGTTTGTTTGCAATCGTGTCATTACGATTTCGTGAGACTTCATTACCTTTGTACCTTGTTCAGCTATCAAAACTTTGGGGTCCAGTCCCTGGGCCCAATATGTACCTCTGTAATCTTTTGACTACCACCCACAGGATGAGTATGGGGTGCATAATAAAGATATTAAACTGAAAACTGGAGTAGTGATTGTGGTGGGTATAGTAGAGATGGTGGTGGGTGGAGTAGTGAAGGTGGTGGGTGGAGTAGTGAGGGTGGTGGGTGGAGTGGTGAAGGTGGTGGGTGGAGTAGTGAAGGTGGTGGGTGGAGTAGTGAAGGTGGTGGGTGGAGTAGTGAAGGTGGTGGGTGGAGTAGTGAGGGTGGTGGTGGAGTAGTGAAGGTGGTGGGTGGAGTAGTGAAGGTGGTGGTGGAGTAGTGAGGGTGGTGGGTGCAGTAGAGATGGTGGTGGGTGGAGTAGTGAAGGTGGTGGGTGGAGTAGTGAAGGTGGTGGGTGGAGTAGTGAGGGTGGTGGGTGCAGTAGAGATGGTGGTGGGTGCAGTAATGATGGTGGTGGGTGGAGTAATGAAGGTGGTGGGTGGAGTAGTGAAGGTGGTGGGTGGAGTAGTAATGTTGGTGGATAGAGTAGTGATAATGGTGGGTGGAGTGGATATGGTGGTGGGTGGAGTAGTGAGGGTGGTGGGTGTAGTAGAGATGGTAGTGGGTAGAGTAGTGAAGGTGGTGGGTATGGCAGAGATGGTGGTGGGTGGAATAGTGAGGGTGGTGGGTGTAGTAGAGATTGTGCAAGGTGGAGTAATAAAGGTGGTGGGTGGAGTAGTGAAAGTGGTGGGTGGAGCATACAAAATTTCTTATTTATAAATTGCACATTTTTCTTATTTAAAAACCCGTAACAAAAAAATTGGGGTGGTTTTTTTTTGGGCTGGAACGGATTAATGGCATTTCAATTAATTTCAATGAGGAAAATTGATTTGATATATGAGCAGATTGAGTTATGAGCTAGGTCATGGAATGAATTAAACTCGTAAGTCAAGGTACCACTGTATAGGATTTGCTACTATCCATGGTAGGTCTTGGAACGTATCCGTCGCAGATATGGGAGTCCACTGTATTCATGACTGGTGAACAGGTGACATGTAGCCTTGATAACTTTCGTGTAGTAGTTAATGACTTATATAGTAGATAGGCTTAAAGTCCCCTTAAGCAACCATTAGTATACGTATGCCTATATATGCCTAGTATTAAGTAGTCTGTTAAGCATTAGGTTTAGTCTGCCTGAAATGCCCCGGTACGATAGTGGCTTTCCTTGTACTTGGCAAATCAAAATTGTAATTACACATTGTAAACTAGGCAGAGAAATAAAATCCTTAATCCTTAATTACTTATGCTCAGTGTTGGCATTATGATCTGCATACTGCTCACTGTACTATAGTAATATATGTACTATACAGTGGTACCTTGACTTATGAGTGCCCCAACTTATGAGTTTTCCGAGTTACGAGCTGTTGCTTGGTTGATCTTTTGCATTGAGTTGCGAGCCAGAATCTGAGTTACAAGCATGCTTCAGATACACCGCCACTCACAGGAGATACCGATAATAACCAATGTGTAACATCCTTTCAATTTTGATACTACTGGTAGTGTCATCCTGCCAGAATGTTCTATAATCTATGCCCTAAGTAAAGAGTAACAATTCTGGAACATATGTAATACATGTTCGGCAGGCCGGCTGGCTGGGTGGCCAGCTGGCTGGTCGGCTGGCTGGTCGGCTGGCTGGCTGGCCGGCTCGCCTGCGGCTGGCTGGCAGGCTGATTTGCTTTGGCTGTCTCTATCTCCTTCCATCTGTCTGTATCTATCTGTGTCTCTATCTGTCTCTCTATCTCTCTGTCACACAGGTACACATAAATAGTTATAGTGTAAATTACCTAGGATAACCCCAAAAATCCAGACAAAGTGCTATACTGTGCTTGTAGATATAAGGCATAATAAGCATGACTGGCAAGTACATGTAATACACATTTTCACTTGCTCAGGAATCAGATGTGACGACTCTGCATCAGGTGTAATACCTGTTGGTTCATGAGCAGCTCTCTCTCTGAGACAGAGACAAGTAGAGAGACAGGAAGACAGAAACACAGGCAGACAGAAAGACAGATAAGCAGAGACAGAGATAAACATAGACAGAGCTAGACAAATAGACAGAAACAAACAGATAAACAGACAGAAACAGATAGACAGACATGTTTATGTGCAACAGTGAAAAATAAAGCCAAGGCAGTGCACGATCATCAAATATCTTACACCGTGCTTCAAGGAGGGTTATGGTAAGCAGCAACCTTAAACCAAGACAGTAATGCCTAAGCGTACGTAATAAGGCAAATAGATTACTGGGATTTATATCAAGAAGTGTAAGCAACAGAAGTCCAGAGGTCATACTGCAGCTTTATACATCATTAGTAAGGCCTCACCTAGATTATGCAGCTCAATTCTGGTCTCCATATTACAGAATGGACATAAATTCGTTAGAAAACATTCAGCGTAGGATGACTAAATTAATACATAGCATTAGAAATCTTCCTTATGAAGAAAGATTGAAGACTCTTAAGTTACATTCACTTGTTAGACGAAGAATGAGGGGAGACCTGATCGAAGTGTATAAGTGGAAGATAGGTATTAATAAAGGGGATATTAACAAGGTCTTGAGGATATCTCTCCAAGAGAGAACCCGCAGTAATGGATTTAAATTAGATAAGTTTAGATTTAGAAAGGACATAGGAAAGTATTGGTTTGGAAATAGGGTAGTTGATGAGTGGAACAGTCTACCTAGTTGGGTTATTGAGGCTAGGACTTTGGGTAGTTTCAAATTTAGGTTGGATAAGTACATGAGTGGGAGGGGTTGGATTTGAGAGGGACTTGCACATCGGAGCTTGTTTCTTGGGTGGCATTGAAAATTGGGTTGGTCAAATGTTTGTTAGTGGGATGAATTGTAAAGGACCTGCCTAGTATGGGCCAACAGGCCTGCTGCAGTGTTCCTCCTTTCTTATGTTTCTTATGTTTCTTATACACTCCAGCATTTATAAAATATTGCTGGGACCTTGCAAGAAAGGCAAAAACCATTTCTTATTTATAAATACATTTTTCTTATTTAAAAACCTGTAACAAAAAAATGGGGTGGTTTTTTGGAGGCTGGAATGGATTAATGGCATTTCAGTTATAATTTCAATGAGGAAAATTGATTTGATATATGAGCAAATTGAGTTACAAGTTCGGTCACGGAATGAATTAAACTCATAAGTCAGGGTACCACTGTGTAATGATAATCCCCTGGTGTCTGTAATTTTTTTATGGACTTTTCAATTTTTTTTTTTATTAACGCATTGGCTGTTTCCCACTAAGGCAGATTGACCTGAAAAAGAAAAACTTTTATCATCATTCACCCCATTACTGTCTTGCCAGAGGCATACTTACACTACAGTTATAAAATAGCAACATTAACACCTCCTTCAGAGTGCAGGCGCTGTACATACTTCCCATCTTCAGGACTCAGGTCCTGCCTGCTGGTTTCCCTGAATCCCTTCATAAATGTTACCTTGCTCACACTCCGACAGCACGTTAAGTCCTAAAAAACATTTGTCTCCATTCCCTCCTATCTAACATGCTCACGCATGCTTGATGGGAGTCCAAGCCCCTCACACACAAAACCTCCTTTACCCCCTGCCTCCAACCTTTCCTAGGCTGACCTCTACTCCACCTTCCCTCCACTACAGATTTATACACTTTCAAAGTCATTCTATTTTGTTCCATCCTTTCTACATGTCTGAACCACCTCAGCTTTTCCATGTGGCTACATGAGTACATATATATATTTTTAACACCTCTGCTATTTCTTGTCAAAAAAGGAAATGCATTCATCACCACTTATTCAATAACTGCTCTGTCAAAAGTGCATGGACATTATAGCTCATACGACCTTCTGAACCACATCTCCATTCCATCCTTTGTGGATTAAAAATAACAGTTGACAAACTTGTTGAAGCTGTTAAAATTTGTGAGTGTGACTTCCTAATATTACTAAATGTAAAAAGAAGAAAAGCTTTAATAAGGTTTTCTTCTTTTTCTAGTCACTCTGCCTTAGTGGGAGACAACCTGTGTTGAAAAAAAAAATTCCTAATGCCAATAATCATGAACAGTTTTTGCTTCAGCTAATGTTTAACCATGTGTCTACCTATCTTATATCTTAATGGTTGCATCATGAAGTATTCTCCAGCCAATTCTCCAACTTTGGGTTTGTAAAATGGCCAGTTTGGAAAAAAAAATCTAATTCCATCTGTTCATGTCAGCCTGTCACATATGTTTGGTATCTTTAATTTTTTTTTATAAGACTGTGTGAAGCATTGGCTGGAAATTTTTCATGATGCAACCACTGAGAAATATACATAGGCACAGTGTAGTGATTGTCTATTCTAGTCTTTTCTTTATTCCTTTAACCCTGGAAGGGGGTTTAGTACTTTTCCATGATCATTATTACTATTCTACTTCTCTGGCTTGACCTGAATTAGTATATTAGTATATACTTATTGAGTAAAATATTCTTATGTCTCTGATGAGGCCAATGCCCCAACACTACACAGTACAGTACCCTGCATGCTTTAACCCTTTCAGGGTCTGTCCCGTAGATCTACGGCTTTACGTTCAGGGTCCAAACCGTAGATCTATGCCATGAGCTCAGCTCACTCTGATAAACTGTGAGTGGTACATTTGGGCCTAGATATGAGAGAATACATCTATGTGGTATGTGTGCACCACATAAAACAGATCCTGCAGCACACTGTGTATAATGAGAGAACAAAAATGAAATCATGATTTTTCGATTAAAACAGCAACTTTGCAGTGTTTTTTCGTATGTTTTTTATAGTTGTATTTGCGATTTCTTGGTCTCATTTGATAGAATGGAAGACATATTACAGAAATAGAGATGATTTTGATTGGTTTAGCACTGGAAATGGCTTGAAACTGAGCTCAAAGTAGCGGAAATGTTAAATTTTTGCCGATATTCAAGAGTAAACAAACGACCTCACACATCTAATACCGTCAGCTGGTGGGTCTAATATACATTCACAAATATGGTGATGATATTTAAAACAATTATTACAGTATTGCATAACAGTAAATCTTCTATTTTGTGGTGTGAATAAAAATTCATTATGTGAATAAAAAATCAAAATGGAATTTATTTGTAAAGCCTCAAAACATAACTAATGAACAGAGGAAATGTTAGTTTAGTGCCAGGAATGCCTACATTGTTCATTCTGGACCCTATTTTGAAATTGGAATATTTTGAACTTTGTGTTAAATTGGCCAAATTAACAATTTCCGATCACTTTATTTTGTAGTTGAAACAGTTGACTTGGCGATTTCTTGTGCTCAATCGATAGAATAGAAGTAATACTAGTGAAATAGCTAAGAATTTGGTTGATTGGAATAATGTAATTGGCCTAAAATGGGAGTCAAAGTCGGCAAAATCGCCGATTCGTAAATATCGCTGACACATCAAAATTCGCGAGAGCATAATTTTCGTCAATTTTCCACCAAATTTCGTACTTTTTGTTTTATTACCTTCACAAAAAGATTCTCTAACGATTTCATAAGAAAAAAATAACAAATTTTTTTTTTGAAAATTCTTGGACTCTGGTGCGTGACTCCAGATTTGGGCCTTGGACCCTGAAAGGGTTAAATGGCTTAATCTTTCAGTTTTCTTAATGTTGATTTTGCACTTCTTGAAAACATCTATGTGGTGATGCTATCTTATATCAAAATATTAACGTATTTCGTTATATAGCAAAGAAAATTCATATATACATTCATGTCAAACATAAACTATTGGAATCACTATGTATAACTGATGAGTAAATAATTTTTTTTTCAGAGATAATGGACTTGCTGAAGAATTATTTAAATCTTTAAGCACCAAGGGATCTGCAGCATATGGTGCTCTGATCCGTGGCATGGCTCAGTATTACCAGGTATGCTGTAGAAAGAAGAATGCTTGCACATATATAAATAAAAACATTCTATAGACTTACCTTTATTGAAGCTGCAGATGCAAAACATTTTTTTTTTTTTTTTTTTCTCTCAACAAGTCGGCCGTCTCCCACCGAGGCAGGGTGACCCAAAAAAGAAAGAAAATCCCCAAAAAGAAAAATACTTTCATCATCATTCAACACTTTCACCACACTCGCACATTATCACTGTTTTTGCAGAGATGCTCAGATACAACAGTTTAGAAGCATACACATATAAAGATACACAACATATCCCTCCAAACTGCCAATATCCCAAACCCCTCCTTTAAAGTGCAGGCATTGTACTTCCCATTTCCAGGACTCAAGTCCGACTATATGAAAATAACCGGTTTCCCTGAATCCCTTCACTAAATATTACCCTGCTCACACTCCAACAGATCGTCAGGTCCCAAGTACCATTTGTCTCCATTCACTCCTACCTAACACGCTCACACACGCTTGCTGGAAGTCCAAGCCCCTTGCCCACAAAACCTCCTTTACCCCGTCTCTCCAACCCTTTTGAGGACGACCCCTACCCCGCCTTCCTTCCCCTATAGATTTATATGCTTTCCATGTCATTCCACTTTGATCCATTCTCTCTAAATGACCAAACCACCTCAACAACCCCTCTTCTGCCCTCTGACTAATACTTTTATTAACTCCACACCTTTTCCTAATTTCCACACCTCCGAATTTTCTGCATAATATTTACACCACACATTGCCCTTAAACAGGACATCTCCACTGCCTCCAACCGTCTCCTCGCTGCTGCATTTACCACCCAAGCTTCACACCCATATAAGAGTGTTGGTACTACTATACTTTCATACATTCCCTCTTTGCCTCCATAGATAACGTTTTTTGACTCCACATATACCTCAACGCACCACTCACCTTTTTTCCCTCATCAATTCTATGATTAACCTCATACTTCATAAATCCATCCACCGACACGTCAACTCCCAAGTATCTGAAAACATTCACTTCTTCCATACTCCTCCTCCCCAATTTGATATCCAATTTTTCTTTATCTAAATCATTTGATACCCTCATCACCTTACTCTTTTCTCTGTTCACTTTCAACTTTCTACCTTTACACACATTCCCAAACTCATCCACTAACCTTTGCAATTTTTCTTTAGAATCTCCCATAAGCACAGTATCATCAGCAAAAAGTAACTGTGTCAATTCCCATTTTGAATTTGATTCCCCAAAATTTAATCCCACCCCTCCCGAACACCCTAGCATTTACTTCCTTTACAACCCCATCTATAAATATATTAAACAACCATGGTGACATTACACATCCCTGTCTAAGACCTACTTTTACCGGGAAGTATTCTCCCTCTCTTCTACACACCCTAACCTGAGCCTCACTATCCTCATAAAAACTCTTTACAGCATTTAATAACTTACCACATATTCCATATACTTGCAACATCTGCCACATTGCTCCTCTATCCACTCTATCATATGCCTTTTCTGAATCCATAAATGCAATAAAAACTTCTCTACATATTAACCCTTAAACTGTCCAAACGTAGATCTATGTTCACGTGCATAGCGCTCCGAACGTAGATCTACTTTTTTTTTTTTTACATGCTTTCAAATGTAAAAAAATAAGGTCGGAACACTACGTACATGAACGTAGATCTACGTTTGGACAGTTGAAGGGTTAAGAGAGAGAGTGATGTATAGAAATGTACTGGTATCTTTAGTAACAACCTGTGACTGAAACTACACACCTTTTTGTGTTAGTTTGACTTGATTAGTTAATGGTGCAAGTTGGACCAAAACATTGTCATAAAGCTTTTTTTCTCCTGTGTGCAGGTTATTTTTGTATTTAAATATATGTAAATTACAACTGGTAGGTGTTGTGCTAGTTTTATGACATTATTGTCTTTTGTTTTTCCTGAGGGGAAGACCATATGCTTGGCTTGTTAGGGGTGCAGTAATAAAATATGTAAAATTTTGTATGTAATGTAAATTAAATATGAAATTTGGTAATACCATATCATATTTTGTTAATTAGTGATAATTTCTCTAGGTTGACAGAGCCTGGCAATTATATCAGGAATGCAAGGAGAAGAATATTCCTTTGGATGCAGGAACCTATAATTCTCTCATCCGGGTTGCCTCGTTTCTGCGAGACTCTTTTGACCTTCGTTGGCAACTAGTGAAGGTCAGTATTTTGTGCTCACTGTACATTGGAATGAGAGACATGGTTAATGGCACAAAATATCCCACTGAAAAGCAAGGATACAAATGTTCACTAAAAGATAAATCAATAAGAAAAAGAATGTCCAGGACTCTTTGGTACCCTCTTAGGTACATGGCTGACTACAATATATCACTGTCTGTCTCAAGAAGGAACTTCAAAAGCTCTCATACAACTCCTGATCAGCTGGGCTTAAAAATCAGAATGCGGCTTGCACAAACATCCTGAATGACCAGGCCACCATTGCATAAAAGTTGTGTTCAGAAGCTTACGGTAGATTTCATTTGTACATATAGTTAGTAGAGTATTCAGTAGGAAAATTGTAGGTTAATCTCTTTGAATCTGTCCTTGAAGGAGATTGTCTTGATCTAAGGTATTGGATCAGATTTGATTGCCTCCCATTTCCCAGGTGCTGTAATACCTGTCCCAGTTTAGTAGTTGCCCCTTGACTATAATAATAATAGTTCTTTATTCTTATAAAGTACGTACATCCAAGTAGGGGACTTTTGAGTAGTTTATCAAGGGAAGAATACCTGGACCCACCTGTGCTAATAGCTAAGTAATCAAGTTTATTTAGGTTCGCCTTACACAAATATGGTTACACAAGTTTTGTATGATTTCACTTGTCTTACTTAGTAAAATGGGTAAATTACCTATGATAACCCCTCTTCCTCCAAAAATAAAGTTGACAAAGTGACTTATTTCATTTGGATTCTACAGGGTGGTTATGCAATAAAGGAAAGTTTGATTATATCTCCTATATTTCAGCTGCTTTGTGTTTGTACACAGAGTGAGCTTGGTGGTATTATTTCATAAGCATTATAAATATACACTTACCATCTGACTTACGACTGAGTTTGGTTCCGAGAAACCGGTCGTAAGTCGAAATGGACATAAGTCGAACTTTACTACTGAATATCAACATAACATTTTTGTAATGACTTTATTTTATTGTTTTATTTTGGTATTTCATGTTTTACTTTCCTTTTTATGCTGTTAGTACTGTATTTTGTACTGTAAGGTTTAGGAAAAACACTGTGTACAACACAAACACTTGTTTATTTCCCAGAAATTTGGCATAAAAAACACGGTCGTAAGTCGAGTCGTCGTATGTTGAGCAGGTCGTAAGTCGGATGGTAGGTGTATTTTATTACCCTATCCAAGCTATTGTTTTTCCTATGGCAAAATGCTGAAACACCTTGATTATATAGAATGCTAATTTAATTCATCATATAGAGCAGTCAATTCTAATTGTCTTGAGAGTATAGTAACTAAAAAGATTCCATCATTGTTGCTACAGTTAGCTATTGTACTGCTCCATATGTTGGAACATCACAGAAGTTATGTAGGATGTAAATTTTTCTCTTATGTCTTAGTTACTGTACTTGTAATGACAGAGCATGAAAGAAAGTTAGATCATTGGAGTTAATGATAATATTTCTGAAATAACAAGTGTGACTAAATGAACAGAAATAGCAGTATGTAGAAAACAATTGGCATAGGATTCCATTTTTTATGATGTAGAAAAGGACAGAGGCAGGGTGACCTTAAAAGAAAAATGAAAGTTTTTTTTTTTTTTTATATTTTAAAAAAA
>NW_026468487.1:0-13140 GCF_026875155.1 Cherax quadricarinatus | reverse complement strand
ATTCGAATTTCTTTAAAACTTCCAAGATACAAAAAAATCCTCTAAATCCCTTACTTGCAACATTGTACAAGACTAAACTCAAAAGTTTTCAGATTTAGGAAAGTACTCAAGGTGTTTTGACCATAGAGATGCTAGTGTGTCAACTGGACAATTTCTCCAACACCATGGATCAAAAGCCTCCCAGACAGGCCCCCATTTGTAACCAAAAAATATGATATCTACTAATGATAGAGATCTCCAGTGAATACTAGAAAGGTCTGCCCCCTCTAGCACCCAGCCTGTTACTGGGCTTTGTAACAAGTATCGGGTATCCTGGTCCAATTATACATTAGGATTTAATAGTAAGATTCAATAGTGCTTTAGGATTACAACTGGTAGGCTACAAAACTAAAGACATTAAAAATTTAAAGAACTTTATTAATAAAGACAAGATGTCTAGGGGGAAAATATTAAAGGTAAATCAAAATTAATCAATTTAATATAATATGGGATACAAGTTCCTACACTTCTCTCATGTACATTAGTATTGTGCTGAAGGCACATATCATTCTTTAGGCTTTTAAGTACCATCGGTACATCGTCAGCATTTAAGAACATAATACTAATATGTATATACAAGTATGTTATGTAAGTGCTCTGTCTAAAGGGAACTCGGCTCGACTTAACCAGTGACTGACTGAAAGTCCTCAATAAACTAACTTCTTGCCCAAATCTGGCAATCAGAACAGCTTGATTGAACAGTAAAATGACCAATTTCCCAAACAGCAAAATAACAAGAAAGCAGCAACATGGAGATAACATAATGACCCTAAGTAGGGACCATCCTGTAGATCATCCACAAAAGTCATGAAACTCCAAAACTACAAAAATCTAAGTCCAGCAAAAGAAAATCCCAAACTGTGACAGTGCACAGATACCAGTACAAATTAGGTCAGAAGCTACACTCAGGACCTGAGTATCTTGAGTGTCATTGTGACACACAACCTTAGTAAAATGCAAATCACTAAGTCTAAGCTATGCCTGTGAACAGTTACACAGAACTAACAACAAGAGAGAGCAACAGAGATGATGTTGTAATAAAGTTGTAGAATTATGACAATAAGTAAAGTAAAAGGACACAAGTGCAACTAATGTGACATTTTATTGTGGAAAACGTTTCACTCTCCAGGAGCTTTATCAAGCCATTACCTTGATAAAGCTCATGGAAAGCAAAACGTTGCCACAATTAAAATGCAACATTTTTTGCACTTGTGTCCTTTTACTTTACAGAGAGATGTTCGAAAAAGGGGCAAAAGGTAGAGCTGGAATGAAGTGTTGTTGGAATCACCATCAAACAGAGGGAGAGAGAGCTAGCCAGAGGCAAGGCAGTCCTCTCACCCAGGTTAGGTGTGATCACTCCACCCTGATCACATGACACTGCATGGACTACTGCTGACCAGCAATTACAAGAAGCCAGCAGCAAAAAAACAAGTGGTAGTTTGCCAATGCGGACAGCTACTTAACACTCGAGCAATGAGCACTGATTAAGGTGTAAATGTTACATCCTACCTAATGATATATGTAAGTCAAAAATAATATAAAAACAATATATTATGATTTAGCTAAAAATTTGCAAATATCAGCAAAATAAAATTATATGAACAGGTAATATACATTATATACATTTGACCCATTCAGGGGTTGCAATAGTCAATGAAAAGAGTTCAGATTAAAGGAGGATCCATCAGTAGGGAAAGGGAAGGTTTGAGAGAGAAGCAGAGAGAGATGAAGTTGGAGGTAAATTCTGTGTGCTCATTGATAAGTGGGCAGTTTTAACAGAATGTGGCTAACAGATACTGGAACATGACAATTCCCCACAGAGAGGGACAGGGTGCCTCTCCATGAGATACCCATGAGTAAGATGAGTGTGGCCAATGCAAAGACAGGAGAGAGTAGTCTCCCAACCTTGACAATGATGACAAGAAGAAGGCCAATAACCCAAACTCGGTTTAATAGAATGAAGTTTGTTACTGAGCAGAGCAGACCACTGTTGTTGCCAACGGGTGTGAAGGTGGGTAGGAATTACAGCAAAATAGTCCGTGAATGGAACACCTATATATGAAACTGGAAGGTCATGTACTGCCGACCATGCAGCAGTGTCTGCCTGCTCATTGCCCTGTACATCAACATGACCAGGGACCCAACAAAAAACAATATCTTCATGCTTGGTACAGATATGGCATAACCAAAGTTAGATACGAAGAACTAGAGGGTGAGGTGTATCAAATGTTCTTATAGCCTGTAAAGCACTAAGGGTGTCGGGAACAACCACAAGTGATGACACAGCATAGATGCAATACACATAAGTGCTGCAAGAATGGCATACAATTCAGCAGTAAAAATGCTAGCCAAGGATAGTAAATGCCCTTGCACAACACTGTCCAGAAACAATGCCGGCGAATCCAACGCCGTCAGAAGACTTAGAGTCATCCATGTACACTGCGATGCCATGAGAATGAAAACAGAAGTAGTCAAAAAAAGAGAGCAGGAAGCTACTGTAGGCAGCTGGGCTTCTATGCAAGGGAGTGAAAGAAACAGGACTCAAACAGCGCTGAACTTCCCAGGAGGCAAGGTAAAAAGTGAGATGCTACATGAACATAGTGTAAAATGAGGAGAAGACAAGAGTGAATGTAGGCGAACAGAAAAGGGATTGAGTGAACAGGGGCGACAAACAAAAATGTCTAATTACTTACATCTGTGACTATTCAAAAAATATATATGGAAGGATTGCGGAGATTATAAGTGTGAACATATTAGCCGAAAATTTAATAGGCATATGATGATCGGACAATTGATGAACATTCGCTTCTGCAAAAATAAGGCTCACAACAGAGGAAGGAGCAAAATGCACCAAGGCATAAAAGTAATCCCTGAGATAGGATGGGATTAAGGCTATAGAGAGTACAGGACAGGGCACTGAATAGATCCTGGTTTACCATAATTGAGTTTCATAAAATAGGCTGAATGTAGGTGAAGTTTGAGACAATCAGCTCCCCATGAAAGATGAGCCAAGGGTTTTAAGAAGGTTTAGCAGGTTGTGACAAGTTTGACTTCAGAGTGATAAGTAGGCTTCCAGGATAATCCAATGGTCAAAGAAAGGCCCTAAAACCTGACGTATCAAGCTTAAATAGAAACACAGACGACGTGCTGCAGAGAAAAATGTAATGAGATACAGTCAGCGCTAGCACAAGCAATAGTAAAGTCATCACAAGAATGATGACCAAATATTGGATGGAAGAGAGGCCCAAATCATTAATAGCAAGGAAAAAAGTGCTGTGCTCAAATCACACACATCCCTGGGGGACACTTTAGCTTGGGACAAAGTCGGGGAGAGCAATTATTAGCCAAACATGGAAATGTCTGTTATTTAAGAAATTCTTAAGGAAGGATGGTAGACTGCCTCGAGGCCTAGGAGTGGGCTTGGGCCGCAAATATTATACCTCCAAGTTGTTCATATTCCTTCTCAAGGTCAAAAAATATGCCAATAACTGAGTGGTTGATTCGCAAAGCCATATGAACATAAGGATCCAATTGTAGTAAGGGGCTATGGTAGAACGGCCTTTAGAAAGCCATATTTGACTAGTGGAGATACTGTGTGGTATCTCTAAAATTTTGATTTACCAGACGTTCGATCACCTTGCAAACTGCACTGGTAAGAGTAATGGGATGATAGTGGGAGGCATCATCTCCGATAGTACCCCGTAGCAGAAAGAGAACAATGGCAGATTCCAAAGCCAGGGGGAAGATCGCCCTTGTGACAAAATAAGATTGAAAAGGTGTAACAGGACTGTAAGGGCTGATTGATGTAAATGTTGTAACATCCAAATATGAATGTCGTCGGCCAGCTGCCAATGTTTGGCAAGCTGAGAGTGTTGCCTTCAGTTCCTGAAGTGTAAAAGGCACATTATAAGATTCTTCTTTGAGAGCAGAAAAGTCTAAGAAAGCTAACTCTCTGGCAGACTTTGAGAAAGAAACGAGGGCAGAGTGGAGCCCTGAGAAATGCAAAAACCATATTGATTACCATTTTCAATGGCAATGTCAAGAGGTTTACTATATCAACACCGCAACCTGCAGAACAGAGCCGGGTCAGGAGATATTTACCACTCCAGTTTCGTACTTTTTTTTTTTCCAGACTGCACATCAGAGAGGAAGCAGAGGTTATGGTGGAAACAATCTCAACCACAAGTGTGTTTAGCATCACGGATAACACGGAGAGTGCCACATTCGTCTGCTTAAAATCGAGATTCCTCAGTGGTTCTATTGAGTACCTTGTACCTGCCCCACACAGCACGGTTTCAAACATAACTGCCTTGAAGAACAAGGCAGAAGACCACAAAGCACACACTTCTGAATGCCTGCCTGAAGGTTTGGAGTTATAGAATGAGAAGCGCGGTTAAAACTGAGGTCGAGAAGAGGTGTAAAATCTCAGTCCAAATGAGGACGAAGAAGGAACCATCACCTAAAAGCAGTTAATGCAAGTATAGGTCCCAATCTGCTGATTCAAACTACCAGCGTGGACTATGAAAAGGTTGTGAAGATGAAGGAAAGTAAGAATGATTACTGCATGACAATGATCGCTGTCATGCAAGTCCGGAAGAACAGACCAGGTGAAGTCTCGTGTAAGTGGAGGAAGAGCAGACCAAGAGATCAAGCAAGAGAGTATGAATACAAGGATCAAAATGGGGTGGGATACTGTATATTAAAAAACAAGGAGGGGTGAGAAGCAAGAAAAGTTCTTCAACAGAATCCACGGGAAATCACATTGAGACCTCCCAGAGGAAATGATGGGCATTAAAACGCCATAACATAAGTGGTGGCAGTAAGGACAAAACAAGAAAGGCAAATCCAAGATAGATAATGCCGGATAATGAAAGAGATACAAAAACAGACGGTATAACACTCATGCAAGTGGAAAATTTTTGGTAGAACTATTGTGAAATTACCACAAAGTAAAAGACAAATCTTGAAGAACAGTAGTTAACAGTGCGAGTGTTACATCCCCAAGGGACACTATCTGCCTTCAACAATCAAGATACCAATTACCAGTTTTTGTCGCATGGCCAAAAGCCCGGATAAAGTTTAGGTCTGATACAATACCCATAGTCTAGCAAGTTATGAACTTGTTTAATCAGCTGCACAGCAAATAGCTAGTCATGCCTTAATCATGAATGTGCCATCTTAAACGCACTGAACCCAAAAAACTAAGAAATCATCACCTTCAGTATTAACATGAAATGATGATAAAATCACCATTTGGGCAATTATGTTTTTAAACAATTATTAAATTTTCCCACCAAGCCAAAGGAGTAACACTGATGGCCCATAGAATGTTCTAGAGGCTTGTCATAAGTAGCTTAGTACAGTTCATTTTTTGGCTTGTCTTAAAGTTACCAATCCCTCGCAGAATATTTCACTAGTGTAGTCAACTGAAATATTTCACTAGTGTTGTGTCATGAATATTTCACTATGTTCACTGAATAATTTCACTGCAGAATCTTGATTACTGCAGTATGCCAGATTACAGACTTGGCCTTGACAGTATTTTCCAAATATATTGTTTATACTTGATGTGCTGTTTGGAGTGTGAGCAAAGAAACATTTATAAGGGATATCAGGGAAACCGGCAGGCCGGACTGAGTCCTGGAGATGGGAAGTACATGCCTGCACTCCTGAAGGAGGGGTGTTAACGTATGCAGTTGTAAAACTGAGTGTAAAAAAGCACACCCATCTGGCAAGACAGTGATGGAGTGAATGATGGTGAAAGTGTATCTTTATCACGCCACCCTGCCTGGTGGGGAATCGGCCATGTGATAATTAAAAAACTGTAATATTACCTCTCATGAGACATTCAAGAGTGCTCTTTTTATAAAAAATATGTAAGATATCTAACATTAACGACAACTTATCTCCCTCTTATGGAACTTATGAGATTTATATGACTGACATTTCATTAACATAATTTCACTCTCAACACTGTCATGGTACATCTCTTTTATATATTCTAATGAGTTTATAACTAAAATATTTTTGAAACACTAACATATTTTATCTCCTGAATGTACTCTCTAAGTGTCACAATACTGTTTTTCCGACTAAAACTTTCAGACACTCCTGAACATTGATATGGTTCTTATCTCCTGTATGTATCACGTATGTGTCAACAATATTGCTTTTGACTAAAAACATGTCACACGCTCATGCACTGATGTGGTTTATCTCAGTGGTTATGGTACTCTCATATGTGTCACAAGATTGCTTTTTATACTAAAACGTTTCAGACACTCAGAACATTCATATGGTTTATCTCGTGTATGTACTCTCATATGTGTCACAAGATTTCTTTTTATACAAAAACGTTCAGACACTCATGAAACATTCATAGGCTTTATCTCGTGTATGTACTATCATATGCTTCACAGACTGCTTTTTCACTAAAACATTTCCAGCACACTCAGAACACTGATACGTTTTATCTCCTGTATGTACTCTCTTTATGTTTCACAAGATTACTTTGATACAAAAAACATTTTCATA
The DNA here is from genome assembly GCF_026875155.1 of Cherax quadricarinatus. Taxonomy (NCBI): domain Eukaryota; kingdom Metazoa; phylum Arthropoda; class Malacostraca; order Decapoda; family Parastacidae; genus Cherax; species Cherax quadricarinatus. Next base: position 6,567 of record NW_026468487.1, on the reverse strand, counting down.
CACTCTGAACATTGATATGTTTATCTCCTGTATGTACTCTCTTAATGTGTCACAAGACTGCCTTTTTGGCTAAAACAATTTCAGACACTCTGAACATTGATATGGTTTATCTCCTGTATGTACTCCTCGTATGTGTCACAAAGAACGCTTTTTACACTAAAGCATTTCAGACAGATTCTCTGAACCATTGGATATGGTTTATCTCCTGCATGTTAACTCTCAACATGTTGGTCACAATACTGCATTTCACACTAAAACATTTCAGACCTTAGCTCTGAACATTGATATGGTTTTTATCCCCTGCATGTACTCTCATATTTTTCACAGGTGACTGAGCATTTTACAACACTAAAACATTTCAGACACTCTGAAAATAGATATGGTTTATCTCCTGTATGTACTCTCACATGTGTCACGAAGACTGCATTTTACACTAAAAGACATTTTCAGACACTCTGAACATTGATATGGTTTATCTCCTGTATGTACTCTCATATGTGTCACAAGACTGCATTTTACACTAAAACATTTCAGACACTCTGAACATTGATATGGTTTATCTCCTGTATGTACTCTCATATGTGTCACAAGACTGCTTTTTTGGCTAAAACATTTCAGACACTCTGAACATTGATATGGTTTATCTCCTGTATGTACTCTCATATGTGTCACAAGAATTTATTTTTCTACTAAAACATTTCAGACACTCTGAACATTGATATGGTATATCACCTGTATTTACTCTCAAATGAGTCATAAGATTTATTTTTCTAACTAAAACAATTTTCAGACACTCTGAACATTCATATGTTTTCTCCCCGTATAGTACTCTCCTATGATCTCATAAGATAATTTTTACACTAAAACATTTCAGACACCCTGAACATTGATATGGTTTATCTCCTGTATGTACTTTCATAGGTGCACAAGACCGCTTTTTACAGTAAAACATTTCAGACACTCTGAACATTCAAATGTTTTATCTCCTGTACTGTACTGCTCATATGTCTCATAGATAAAAATTAGATTTATTTAGGCAAAAACTTTCCTACTTTTGAACACCAGTAAGTTTAACGTTGGCGTTAAAACAACACTATCATAATTTTTGTTTTGTGTTAAAAATATATATATGTACAAAAAATTTGGCAGATAACACTCAAACTATTATTATTATTATTATCATTTGCTTCTGTGTTTAACAATTTTTCTGAAAATTTTTACAAAATTACTAACATTGTATTCTTTTTAATTAACCCATTGAGGGTTCAGACCCCCAAAATCAAGAAATTTCCCCAGAGAAAAAAAAAAAAAAAAAATATTATTTTTTTTCTTATTAAATTGTAGAGAATCTTTTTCTGAAGGTAATAAAATAAAAAGTCCAAAATTTGCTAAAGAACCTGAACAATGTTATGCTCTTCGAATTTTATACTGTGTCAGGATATTTATGCATGGCAATTTTGCCCACTTTGAGTCTTGTTTTGGCAAATAAATTTTAGTCCACTAGACCAAAGTCTAAGCATTTTCTAGTATGTGTTTTCCATTTTACCTACTGACACTAAAATTGCCCAGATCAACTATTTCAACTTCCAATAAAGTGATGGAAATTGGGTAATTTGGCAAATTTTCCACAAAAGTTCAAAATATTCCAAATTTCAAAATAGGGTCCAGAAAATCAATGCAGGCATTCATGGCACTAAACTGAAATTTCTCTATTTATTAGTTCCATTTCCAGGCTTTACAGATTAATTTCATTTTGGATTTTTTACTCAAAACCAAAAATAGAAGATTTTTATGCAAATTGTATTAATTGTATAAATAATATCACGCGTTCAGCAACAAAACATCAGACCCACAAGGCTGATGTGTATTGGACATTTGATGTTGATTTGTTATACGCCACTAACATAGTGCAAAAATATAACATTTCAACTTATTCTGAAACCTCAATTTCAAGCTATTTTTTTCAGTAACTAAAATCAATCAAAATAATTTTCTGTAATACGTCTTCTATCAAATGACACCACGAAACAGTGAATGCTACTAAAAACACATATGAAAGTACAACGAAAATTTACTGTTTTAACCAAAAACACAGTCGCAGTTTTTTTTTCCTCATTATTGCACAGTGTCAGCAGGATTTGTTATTATATGTGGCACACTTACCAAACAGAATGATTCTCTCTTATATAGGCCCAAAATTTACTGCCTCAGTAACTTATCTGAGTAAGACTGAGCTCATGATAATAGCAATACAATCATAAACCCTGGCTTAAAAGTTCATGGAACTAGAAAACAGACCCTCAAAGAATTAAACTGACATGCAAAAGCATAATTATTTAATTAGTATAGCTAGTTTAAAATTTACAAGAAGAACAGCTGTTGCCTGTCTTGAAGTACTGAAGATAGTGTCAGCAGATACAACCCGGTAGTTTCCACAAAATACTTCAGCAATATCAGTTGTTGTTCAAACACACTGGTGCTTCTTGAAGTACAGAAAATATATGTCTGGCAGGCCACAATCTGATAGCTTTTCCACAAAATACTTCTGCAATAAAACATGAGTCACTATATTATAATATTCTACAAATACTAACAACAACATACTCAACAAAAAAAAAAATTTTTTTTCTCTATTGAAATATGGTTCGACTAAATAAAATTGTCACTTAACCCTTAAAACTGACCAATATTATTATTATAATAAAAAAGAAGTCTAAACCACAAGGTTTATACCAGCATGCAGGGCAGGAAGAAAAGTGAAGGAATCAGGAGGCAAAAGGGAGCGGGAAGAGTAGAGTTACGGAGAGCAGTTGGAGCAAGTGATATGTGAAAGGGTAATAGGGCAGCAAGAGATTGAGGTTAGAAAAGGCTGAAGAGAGTCGAAAGGATTAACACAATCAGAGTTTGTGAGTAAATCTCGTTGTTAAGAAGTCAGTGAGAGAGTCAGGATTAAAGGAGGTCCATCTGTCAAAGAAGGGAAGGCAAAGACAGAGTAGTAAGACGGAGACGACGTTGGAGTAAAATCTGCATGTCACGATGAGAGAGAAGGGCAGTCTAACAGAATATGGCTAATCGATACTGGAACTTGACACTTCTCACAGACAGGAACAGGGTGCCTCTCCATGAGATACCCATGAGTAAGACGAGTGTGGCCAATGCAAAGGCAGGAGAGAGAAGTCTCCCAACCTCAGCACTGATCACAAGAAGACGGCCAATAACCTATACTTGGTTTAATAGAATGAAGTTTGTTACTGAGTAGAGTTGACCAACGTTGTTGCCAATGGGTGTGAAGGTGGGTAGCTATTACAGCAAAATAGTCCGGAAACAGAACACCTCTATAATGCCGGAAAAAAAATCCCCCCCCAGTACCAACAATACCACCAGTCCGATAACATTCTTCTTTGCAAATATACAGGGTCTAAAGCCAGCAACAAACAACAAAATACCTTTCATCCGTGGACTGCTTGCAGAGGCAAAGGCAATGTTCGCGGCTTTCACTGAGACCCACATAAAGGATCACTTGGAGACGTAAATGAAAATATGGATCCCAGTTTACAAACCTATACAGATGTGACAGTGTGAACAGGCAAAAGTGGGGGTTTGGCCTGTATACATTGCAGAGCACTTGTTTTCACAACAACTGCTTTAATGCCTTCAATGACGTAGTGGAAGTTTTTAGGCAGTAAAGGTCGAGAAACCAAAACCTAGTCATTGTGGTAGTCATACAAGCCTCCGGAAGCACATCCCAGCAATTCCAGGAACAGCTGTTAAAAATTACCACTGTCTGGAAAATCTTCAGCTCCTGCACCCAACACTTGCTCCTGGGGGATTTCAATCATTAAGCACCTAAAATGGAGGAATTAAGCAAATAATATTGTTGCCAGTAAAACACCAGGAGGCGCAGCTCTGATGAAAACTCACACTCAAACGAGCCTTTTAAATCTCTACACAAAATCAATTTAAACCACAAATAATAGAGCCTACTAGACTGGAGAATACACTAGACCTCATATTCACTAACAATGAATGATCTGATTAATAAATGGTCACCATAATCAAAAACAATATACTCAGATCACAACATAATTGAGGTACATACCTGTATGCGAGGAGCCCAGACCGACCAAAATGAGACTAGACACGAGGGAGCATTCACCAAATTCAACTTCATAAACAAAACATAAGTGGGTACCAAGTAAACGCAAGTCCTAACCGATATAAGCTGGGAAGATATACCTAAGCAACACAGACCACCAACTTATTGCCTAGAACAGATTAACTCGTGGCACACGATTATGCACAAGGCTTAATTCCTCTAAGAAAAAGGAGGAGTATATGTAAAATAGAAAGAGACCAGGTGCTTCACCTTTCATGCGACGGAAAAGATTAACAAGCGGCTAAAAGAGGTCAATATATCTGAAATGCGCAGGGAGACACTGGTCAGAGAAATTAGCAAGCATCGAACTTAAGCTAAAAGAATCCTTTAGGAGTCAGGAATACGCGGGAAGAAACTAAAAGCTATAAATGAAAATCGAAAGAAACCGCAAAGTATTTCTTCCTATGCCAAATCAAATCGAGAACAACCGCCCAGTATTGGGCCCCCTACTAAACAAGATGGGTCCTACACAGATGACAGCAAGGAAATGGTGAGCACTCAAGTCCCAATATGACTCAGTTTTTAGCAAGCCGATAACCAGAACTGAAGTTCGAAGATTCAAAATGAATTTTTTATGAGAGAGCACAAAATTTGATTAAACACATAGCCATCCGATGTTATCCGACGGCCATATGACTTCTAACAACAGGCGATAAATGACATGCCCATGCACTCTGCCCCAGCCAGACTCATGAACTCTGTGTTCAATCAAGAACTGAAAGAAGCCCCTATCACAAGCCTTTTCCATCCTATGGAAGGGAGCAATGGACACGGGGGTCTCCCTCAGTTACTAAAAACAACAGACATAGCCCACTCCACAAAGGGGAAGTAAAGCAATAGCAAAAGAACTACAGACCAATAGCACTAACATCCCATATCATAAAAATCTTATGAAAGGGTCCTAAGAAGCAAGATCACCACCCATCTAGAAACCCATCAGTTACCACAACCCAGGGCAACATGGGTTTAGAACAGGTCCGCTCCTTTCTGTCACACTACTGGATCACTACGACAAGGGTCCTAAAATGCACTAGAAGACATAAAAATGCAGATGTAATATATACAGACTTTGCAAAAGCCTTCGACAAGTGTGACCATGCGTTAATAGCGCCAAATGCGCGCTAAAAGGAATAACAAGGAAAAGTCGGTCGATGGGATCTATAATTACCTCACTACAAACACAAGATTATCGTCAACAGAGTAAAGTCCGAGGCAGCTACGGTGAAAAGGCTCTGTCCACAAGGCACAGTACTAGCTCCCATCTTGTTCCTCTCATCCCTCCATATCCGCATAGACAAGGTTGTCAGCCACAGCAACGTGTCTTCCTTAGCAGAATGACACTCCGAATCTGCATGACAGTGTCTTCCATTGCAGACACTGCAAGGCTCCAGGCGGACATCAACCAAATCTTTCAGTGGGCTGCAGAAAACAATATGAAGTTCAACGATGAGAAATTTCAATTACTCAGATATGGTAAACATGAGGAAATTAAATCTTCATCAGAGTACAAAACAAATTCTGGCCACAAAATAGAGCGAAACACCAACGTCAAAGACCTGGGAGTGATTATGTCGGAGGATCTCACCTTCAAGGACCATAACATTGTATCAATCGCATCTGCTAGAAAAATGACAGGATGGATAATGAGAACCTTCAAAACTAGGGAGGCCAAGCCCATGATGACACTCTTCAGGTCACTTGTTCTATCTAGGCTGGAATATTGCTGCACTCTAACAGCACCTTTCAAGGCAGGTGAAATTGCCGACCTAGAAAATGTACAGAGAACTTTCACGGCGCGCATAACGGAGATAAAACACCTCAATTACTGGGAGCGCTTGAGGTTTCTAAACCTGTATTCCCTGGAACGCAGGAGGGAGAGATACATGATTATATACACCTGGAAAATCCTAGAGGGACTAGTACCGAACTTGCACACGAAAATCACTCACTACGAAAGCAAAAGACTTGGCAGACGATGCACCATCCCCCAATGAAAAGGAGGGGTGTCACTAGCACGTTAAGAGACCATACAATAAGTGTCAGGGGCCCGGGACTGTTCAACTGCCTCCCAGCACACATAAGGGGGATTACCAACAGACCCCTGGCAGTCTTCAAGCTGGCACTGGACAAGCACCTAAAGTCAGTTCCTGATCAGCCGGGCTGTGGCTCGTACGTTGGTTTGCGTGCAGCCAGCAGCAACAGCCTGGTTGATCAGGCGCTGATCCACCAGGAGGCCTGGTCACAGACCGGGCCGCGGGGGCATTGACCCCCGAAACTCTCTCCAGGTAAACTCCAGGTATATGAAATTGGTAGGTCATGTACTGCTGACCGTGAAGCAGTGTCTGCCTGTTCCTTGTCCTGTACGTCAACATGACCAGGGACCCAACAAAAAACAATATCTTCATGCTTGG
>NW_026468486.1:0-11558 GCF_026875155.1 Cherax quadricarinatus | reverse complement strand
AAATGATAAAGGGAAATATTTCCCTAATATCTTCTGACTCATTTGTGCCCTTAATTTCCCAATTGGGGCCTCTTGTTTCTGTTTTCCCCCCCCGGGAACATCCTGTCTTTGTCCCCCTTGTCTATTCCACGCAGTATTTTATATTTTCGTTTCTGTCCCCCCTGACCCCCCTGTCCTCCAGTGCCCCGTCAGGCCTTTTTCCCCCTTAATTTTTTCTTCATAGGACATTCCCCTTAGCTCTGGAATAACCTTGTGGCAAACCTTTAGTTTCTCTAGTTTTTTGGACGTGCTTTTATAAAGGTGGGGGTTTAAAACCCGGGTTTGCTGCATACTCCAGTATGGGCCTGACAAAACACGGTGTACAGGTCTTGAACTTTCCCCTTACAAAGGGTTTTGTGGGAAACTGTTCTCGGGTTTTGGGCCAGGCCCCCCATATGCTGCACAGTTATCGATTGATGTGTGCTTGGGAGACATGTTTCGGTGTTATCCCTAAACCCAAGAATTTTCCCCTTGAGTGGGGTTTTGGGCAGTTTTTGGGCCACCTAGCCTATACTCTGTCTGTGGTCTTCTGTGCCCTTCCCCTATCTTCAGATTTTGCTTTTGGCAGGATTAAATTCGAGAAGCCATTTGCTGGACAGGTGTCCGGGTCTGTCCGGTTTTTTTAAGTCCTGCCTGGTCCTCTTTCAGATTTAATTCTCCCTCTTAAATTTTCACATCATCTGAAAACCGGGCCCCACTTCTGATTTAAACCCCTTTCCCCATTTGTCGTTCACATATCCCAAAAAATTTGTACGGTCCTGGGCCCGCCCCCTGTGGGCCCCGCTCGTCCAGGTCCCCCACTGTGATACATCTTAGAACCATGACTCGTTGTTGCCTCCCTGTCAGGGATTTTTTGATCCATTGCAGTCCCCTTTTGTTATATGCGCCTGATGCTCTACTTCTGAAACTAATCTCTTTGAGGAAAAGTGTCAAAGGCCCTTTTTTGCAGTCCAAAAAGATGCAATCCCAAACCCCCCCCCCTCTCTGTGTCTTAATTTTGTTATTTTTTAAAAAAACTCCAGAAGGGTTTTTTACACAGGGTTTGCCTTCCGGAAACCGTCGGGGTTTGGGATTTAAACTCATGTTCAGTTTCCCGGGGCTCCCCCACTCTCCCCCCCTGAAAATCTTCCCATAATTTTGCATACTATACACGTCAATGACAAAAGGGCTATTTTTTAGTGCCTTTTTCTGTCTCCTTTTTTAAAAAAAAGGAATACATTTGCCGGCTTTCCCCTACCTCGGTAGTTTCCCCCGTTTCCAGGGACGTGTTTTTAAGATTGGGGGTAAAATGGGAAAGCCCCAACAATTGTTCCCCTCTCTAAGGACCCACGGGGGGGAAGTTGTCCGGGCCCAAATTCCTTTGGGAAGTGTTTAGAGATTTCCCATCCCCCTTACTGTAGTAGGTTAACACGGTTTGGGCCCGGGCCCCCTTTTGTCCCCCCCGGGTCCTTTGGGGTTTAGGGGGAAATATTTTTAAATTTGTTATCCCCAAACCCAACCTTACTTTTTGTGGGTTTTTCCCCCCCCCTTTTTTTCCCCATCCCCGGTCCTTTTTTTTCCCCCCAAGTCCCTTCGGGTTTCGGGGAAATTTTCCTTTTTCCTTTTTTTTAAAATTTGGTTTGGGCCTCCCTCCTTATCTTGCATACCGTTTCTGGCTCTTCAAACTAATCCCCTTTTTTCCCGGGGTCCTATGCCTCCTGTCCCTTTTCCATTCCTGTTGCATTATTTTTTCCCCTCCCTACCCCCTTCGGATAAACCAAGGACTCTTTTTGGGGTTTTCCCATTATTTTTTTTTTCCCCTTTGGAACAAAATTTTCCTCTCCCTCCTTGCACTTTGTTGCCACATATTCCATCTTTCTCGTTTCCCTGTTTTTCCCTACCATTTCTCTGTCCCATAAAACCTCCTGCGGGAATTTTCCCTCATACCTGTGTAGTCCCCCTTTTTAGTTTGGCCTGTCCCCTTCATTTCCTGTTCCCTTCTCCACTTGAAAACTCAAACTAATAATAAAAAACTCAAAACCCAAGTATCGCTAGCCCCAAAAGGGCCTCCGTAAGTGATGTCTTAAAAGGTCTAAAACGTCAGGGGAACACAAACCCAGTTTTGGCTGGCTCATCCCCCCTCTCCTCTGGTTGTGTCCCTGATTTGGGATGCATGGGGTTTTTCCCAATACCAAAATCCATCATCTTGGCTCTCCATTTTTTGGGGGACCCCCATGTGGCTTGGGTTTTCTCAGTCGATCTCCCGTGGTTAAAAATCGCCCATTACCAGTAACTTTGCCTGCTCAGGGGAGCCTTTTTCCCCCCTCAGCCATTTGGGGTCCCCCATCACCCGGGTTGTTTTCTTCATATCCTCTTTGGCCTCCTGAAAGTTCTTTGGGGGGTTATACCCCCCAAGGGACTACTTTATTTTTCCCGGGATTGAATTTAAAAACCTAAAATGAATCTTTTTTCTCCAATCATGTCCTCCCTTTCCCTTTTCCCCAAAAACCCCCCGGGTGTTTTTTTTCCCCCAGTGCAACCCCCTCCCCTCTACCCCTTCCCATTTTTCCCTCGGGAATCTGATATCCCTTTTGGGAAAAATTGGTCTGTTTTTGGGTCTAGCGAGTTTTTTTTCTGTGACTGTTTATGATGTTTTGGGGTTTTTAAACTGATTTTTTCTTTTCCACTCATGTTTTTTTTCATTTTTCCCATCCGCGTTTGTTTTAAAAAAAATTTCAGTTTTTTTTCTATCTTTGGGTCATGCAAAAATTTTGGGGGGTTTGGGGGGGAGCGAGACCCTTGGGGGGGGGGGGCCTATATGGGGTTTTGGTTTTTTTGGTGGGGTTTGTGAGATGGGGGGGGGGTCAAAATCCCAAAAGGGGGGAACAGCTGTGGGGTGGGGTTTTTTTGATAGGGGGGTTGGGGGCAGGGGGAACATGAGGGGTTGTAGTTTTTTTTCCCAAAGTTGCTTTGGGAAAAGTCGCAGTTGGAGTCTTTTGGTGGGGGGTTCTGGGGGTGTGTTCCCCCTTTTCCTCCGGGTGTTTTGGGTCCTGCACATTTTCGTCTTTTCCCCTCTCTTTCCCTCCTTGCGTCCTCTGTACCCTCTCTTTCAGTGCAGCCCTTTTTCTTTTTTTGTGTTCTGTCGCGGCCCAAAGGTATACTCTCGGGTCCCCCTTTTTGTCCCTCAGTCTTGCTTTCTCTTCCCAGAATCCGGGTTTCAAAACTTTTCTTCCTTGAAAGTTACTCTGACGGGCCCCGTACCCTTTCCCATCGAAACCACCCAATTTCTCTGAAAATTTGCCCACCGGGCATATCGCCCTCCCCTATTTTTTTCATGATGCCTTAAAATCATTTTTTTCTCCTGTTTTTTTTCTTAAAATTGCCCCCCTTTGGCTTCTTGGAGCCCTACAAAAAAATGACCCGCCCTTTCCCTCCCCTGACCCTCCATTGTTTCCTCTGAGGCATTTTTTTTCCCTTTCCAAATTGACATGTTCTTCCCTTTCTTTTCCCTGTCATATCGGAAACTTCTTTTCTCAGTGAACTGTCTTTCATGCCCAGTGTCCCTTGTACGCAGGGCCCTGTTAAAAATCTTGCATATAGCATCCTTCTTTGTTTTTTTGGCCCCTGTCATTTGATTTAGTTTCCCTTCCTCGTCTTTTCCCTGGCCCCACGTGGGTCTGATAGGGCCTTTGTTTTACGCCAAAGTTCCGTTTTTGTTTCCGTCCCCCTTTTCTGCGCCCCGACATTTAATTTCCTGATGTCACCTCGAATTTTTCATTTGTTTTCCTAATCTGTTTCAGGCCCTTTTCAGTTTCTTTCTAAGCAATGTTTTCCCACCCTTTCTTTCTAAGACCGTACTTTTCCCCCTTCCTGCACTCTTAAACTATCCCCCTCCTCCTTTTTCTTACCCAAACTCCCCTTTCTTCCTTCCCCCCTCTTCCCCCCTTTTTTGGAGCTCTAACCCCATCTTTCCCCCCCTGGTTCGTCTACCCAAACACTGGTTTTCCGTCCCCTAAGGGCCCCCATTTTTTTTGTTTTGGGTGTGTGTGGGGTGTGTGTGTGTGTGTGTGTGGTTTTGTTTTTGTTTTTGGGGGTGGGGGTGGGGTGGGGTGTGTTTTGTGTGGAAGTACTTAAAACCACGTTCCCAAAACCTCCCTTTAACCCCCGCTGAAATTACCAAAACTGACGACCACTGTTTTCGTGGGTGGTCAAAAGTTTGTTTACCTTTCTGTCAATTTATTGTTCAACAATTTCCCGCGTCTGCTGTTTTCCCCCCCTTTTCTGTTTACAACCAAACTGGGGTATTTAATTTCTAAACTGGGGCATTTTTTTAAAAATATTTCTAGGCACTTCAAAATATTGGAGTTTTTTACAACTTATGTAAAAGGGGTGAAAAAACTGCTGTTTTTAAGTGTGGAAGAAAAACGTGTGTAAGCTTAAAAAACCCCTGCCCCGCGTAAGCTGTGGAAACACTGTTGTGTAAGCTTTTAGAAACACTGCTGCGTAAGCTGTGAGAAAAAAAATGTTTTGTAACTATGAGAGAAAACTGCTGTGTAAGCTGTGAGAAACACTCCCGTGAAGCCCGTGGAAAACCTGCTGCGTAAGCCTTTTAAGGAAAAAACTGTTGTGGGAAGCTATGAGAGAAAAACTTGTGTGTAAGCTGTAGAAAAACTGCTGTTAAAACTTAGGAAACACTACTGTGAAGCGTGAGAAAAAAACTTTCCCGTGTAACCTTTCGGAAAAAAACTGCTGTGTAGCTGTGAGAAACACTGCTGTGTAAAACTGTGAGAAACACTGCTGTGTAGCTTTTGGGGAAACCTGCTGTGAAGATGTGAGAAAAAACTGCTGGTAAGGGTGGAGAAAAAATGTGTGTAAAACTGTGAGAAAAAACTGCTGTGTAAAACGTAGAAACACTGCTGTGTAACTGTGAGAAACCTGCTGTGTAAACTGTGAGGGAAAAACTGCTGTTTAAGCTGTGAGAAAAAAATTTTCTGTGTAAGCTGTGAGAAACACTTTATGTGCAAGCTGTGACGAACACTGCTGTGTAAGCTGTGAGAAAACTGCTGTTTAAGCTGTGAGAGAAAACGGTTTTGTAAGCTGTGAAAAAAACTACTGTGTAAGCTGTGGAAAACCCCAGCGAGCAAGGTTTGAGAAAAATGCTGTGTAAGCTGTGGGGAAAAAACTGTGTGTAATTGCGAGAGAACACTGCTGTGTAAGCTTTTGGGGAAACACTTTTCCTTTTAAGCGTGGGGAAACCCTGCTTTGCTATGTAAGCTGTGAGAGAAAACGCTGTTTTAAGCTTTAGGGAAAAAAACTGCGTTAAGCTGTGAGAAAAACACTTCTGTGTAAGCTGTGGGGGAAAAAACTTTTCTGTACCAAAACTGTGGGGGAAACCACTGCTGGGAAAACAGGTGGGAAAAAACTGCTTTTGTAAGCTGGAAAAACAATGCGTGTATGCTGTGAGAGAACACTGGGTCGGGAAGCTGTTTAGAAAAAACTGCTGTGTAAGCGGGGAGAAAAAACTGCTGTGCAAGTCCTTTAGTATAGTTTAACCCCTTTTTCCCCTAACCCTCCTTTTTACTCAAACGACCCAAAAGTTTGAGTCCCCGGTCTTATATTGTGCTGAGCTGACCCCTATTTAAAAAACCCCCTAGGGGGGAAAGGGCCCGCCGCCTAGTCAGTGTACGAGTGGGAAACAAAAAGGGGATAGGGAAAAGGTGGCGGGCATTCCCCCACATAAAGCAATTATCGTTTTAAAAGCCTTTCGTGGGGTATTTCTACCCTAAAACCAGTATCCCAACTCCCACATGATAATTTGGGTTTTTACAGCGGTGTGGAGCGTGGAAATTTTCGTTTTTAAAAGGGGAAAATTCCCCCCCCGTTAAAGGGGTTTGGGTTTTGAGTGCGGCAGGGTTTAAAGGTGAATCTCCCCGCCGTTTGCCCACTCCCCTCACACCCCCCCACCCGCCGTTTATACCTTCACTCACAACCCTTTAGCCCGCAAGCCTGTTGGGAGCCCTTTTTTTAAGCTTCCTGGTTAGTTTGTGGTAATTGCTTCAATCTCCGAGGGGTTGCCCCCGGATTTGCAATTAAGCCAGTAAAAAGCCGATTTGGAAGTGAACCCAGTCAGCCTATCACCCACCTGTCTCCTGTACCCAAACTGCTCCCCCTTTTGTGCATCGTTCCCCACGTCTTCCATCATCCTTTCTGGGGGGTAAGCAGCCAGCCAACCCCATTCAAACCCCAGCGAGAGAGAGAAGAAAGCCCGCAGAAAGAAGAAACCCAAGTCTCTGAGGATTGTTATATCGCTGTGTTTCCCTTTTGGAGTAAGTGGTTTTTTTTTTTCCCATTCCTGGGGCATAGAGGGGGTTTGTTAGCCATCTTCGGGGTGGGGGGGTGGGGGCAGACCCCAGGTCCCCCCACCACTCTTTCCCCACCCCCCGGGGGGTGGGGAGCCCCGCGAGAGTCAACCCCCATAAAACCCCCACACCCCATCTCTCCCTTGGTTGTTTGCACCTTGTACCGGTCCTAGTACTGTTTTGGCTACATAATGGAAAGGTTTGTAGCTGGGCCAACGGAAAAACCCAGTTTTGTGATTCGCCTAAAAAGCACTTTTTTACGAAAAACAGTGCGGGGGAGGGGAAAAGCCCCCCGCCCCCCCAAGGCCCCACCCCCCCCCCCCCCAACCCCAAAGTACCACCCCCAGTCTATACTCCAGACCCCAGTGTTTTTTTCTTAAAATTTTTTTTGCATTTAAAAATTTTGCGGTGTGGCAAAAAGAAAATTGTTGTGACCAAAACCTTGTTTTTTTTTTTCAGTGTAAACCGTATTTTTTAATCGTATTTTTCCATTATTTTTCAGGTTTTCACTTATATTTTTTCTGTTTTTTTTATTTTGCTCCCCCGTCTGTAGTAAGTATTTTTGGTAGGTACCAGTCGGTCATCTGTGTGAAGTGATTCTTTTTTTTTTTATTGTATGTCATTGATTTCATGCTTGTATTCACCCCTATACCAAATTTTCCATTTATTTTATGTGTGTCTTTTTTTTCGTTTGCCAAAGGTCTATTCCTCTAATTTTTGCGGACTGTTCCCATTTTTTTTTGCCAGAAAAATTTTTGTTGTATCAGTCACGAAAGATTTTGTTGATCATCACAGCGGAAATTTTTGAAGAAAAAATTAAATGTTGGGTGCCCCGCCACTGTAGTGTTAAATTTTTGTTTTTTTCCGGTTTTTTTTTTTATTTCTTAAACAATTTCATTTTGATGAAAATTTCAATTATTTTAACGTAAAGTTTTTTTTACTTGTTTGGAAAAATTTTTTGCAATTTTAAAAGATTTAAAAAGGTTCAATCAGTTTTTTTTTTTTTTTGGTCTTCATATTTAATTCATTATTTTACCTGAGTTTTCCAGTGAATTTTTTTGCAGTGATTGTTTCTACCCCTTATTTTGTTGATTGTTTGAAGTAAAATTATTTTGTTAAAATGTTTGCAGTGAATTATTTTCTTTTATTGATTCTTATTAATTATATTTTAATTTTGTCTATGCATTTTAAAAAAATTTTTTTAAAAATTTTCCCCATTTTAAAATTTAAAAATTTTATTTGAATTTTACTTGATTTAAAAATTTTTAAATTAAAATTAATTTCTTTATTAGCAAGAGTAAAGCAGTCTTTTTTAAATTTTAATTCAGTCCCCCAGTAATATTTTATTGATATTTCAATGAAAATTTTTTTTTTTTGGCAAAGTTTTTAAAAATTGGTTTTCTTCCTCTTGCAGTGTATTTAGACTTTTTTGCAAAAATTAGTTGTATTCTTTTCATTTCAATTCTAGAATTTTATTTTATTTTTTTGTTCATTATTTTGCTTTTTTTGTTCCTGTTACTTTGCAATATGTCTCACATCCCGTCAAGGAACTTTAGCAAATGCGCATCAGCCCTCTCAGGCTATGCTGCTCCTGTTCAGCCCTTACACCCCTTTATGATGAAAGAGCAATTTGTTTTTTTCCACAGTTGTTTTGAGTTTGTTAAAGGCTGAAAAAATGTGAAGTAAATTTAATTCCTATAGATCCGTGAATTCCTTTTTAACGTAGCCGAGGGGGTCGGATATTAAACGCACCCCTGTCTGGACTCCCCACAAATCATGCACGCAGGTATGGATTTCCCTTGGGGGCGATGTTCAAGTATTTTTTTTCCTTCCCAGGGGACGCTTTAGAAGAACTTTACTTGCAACGAGTTACCCATCCTTGCGATGCCACAACCCGTGCAAAAAGACGTTTTGTGGTAGTGTGCTCACTTGAGTGTTTTTGTTGCCCCTTTGGGTTTTTTCGTTTTGTGATCCCACCCTATTTGACAGAAATAGTGCATTGTAAAAAGTTTTTCTCGAGTAAATTTCCAGTTTTTAAATTTTTGAAAAGTGTAGTTTCTTTTAGTTAACCCTCGGTCACTGTGTGCGCTCAAAAATTTTCGCTTGTTCCCGTGTTTTGTGCTTGTAGTAGTAGTGTTCGTTCCCCTTGCTTTTTGCGTGTTATAGCTTTAATTTTTAACCGGGGGGAGTCATCCATCCACGAGTTTTTTTTCATTCCCCCCATAAAAACGAAAGACCCCGGGGTTTGGGTGTGATTCGATTCCTGTCCGGGAAAGTTTTTTTCGCTGTAAACCCACCACTCCCATCAGTACTTTCTAGAAAAAGAATACGTACGCCCGATTGGGTTTTCCTAGCAAAGAGATACCAGATAATTCCCCAGCATAGTGAATGTAGCTTACAGCTAGTTCATGATGTACCCGGTGTTGCACACCCGGTATGGATGTTCGTAAAAAAGCCAAGTACTTTTGGCCCGAATGGAATGATATTTTGAGTATGTTTAGGAAAAGTATGCTGCTGCAACATAAAAGGGAAGCTAAAGGTCCCAATCCCCTCAAGTGTATCCCAAAACTAGCGAACCCTTGGGGAAAAAGTTGCGTAGATTTTTTTAAATAATTTTTCCATGTTTTCCCAAATACAAAAATTGTGTGTTATGGTAGACCTTTTTCCCCGATATTTCGAGTTGTTCCTTTGCGGATAGACGCCCAGACAGTAGCTAAAGCGTTTTAAAGAACGCATTGTCGCAGGCTACCACCCCTAAGTCCCTGTAAAGTAATGGAGGTGAATTCTGTAAAGAAATTTTGTAAATTTGTGTACCTTGACAAAATCTCTAAGTCCCCCATTGTTCCTCATCATCCCCCAATGGGTTAGCGGAACGAAAAAATAGAAAGTACTTGATGTATTGAGAGCCCCTACAATCCCCTAGTGAAACTGGGATGAAGTTATACCCGTTGATGTGCTTAAATTTTGCTTTTCAATGTTTCTATAGGTGCACTCCACATTATGCATTGATGGGGTTGATAAAAGTTTGCCCTTTTAGTTGTTTTATTTAATCCGAACCAAATTAAACCCCGAAGATTTCGTACAACTCGTACCAGCTTAGCTCAAAGGTTTTTTGAAAAATCCCTGAAAACCCTTATAAATCAACAGAGAATTTACAAGAGCGAAATACTCGATTTTAAAACCCCCAAAAAAAAGTAGGTTCGGAGTTATGCTGTAATTTTAAAAAAAACGTCGCAAGCCAAAGCTTGATCAAAAATTTGTTGGTCCCCCATCGAGTATTTAACTACACTGGAAATAAGTATAAGGTTAGAAGATTAGTACTGGGCAGTATAAAAAATCGCATTTGGTCATATGAAGTTATATGTTGATAATGATGTTCCCAACCGACTAATTGACGACTCTGACAATCCTCGCCTGTACTTTTCCCTTTATATATCAGAATCAACCTGAATGTCTTTCCCCACGTACACACAGGTATGAGAAATCCCAAGTACATTTGAACTTCCAATTCGATTTGCCCCAAAAACCCCGAGTTAGCCAAAGCTACAGGTTTGATCCCCAGAGATGACACCCATTTGCTATGTCAATCACACCCCAGCGAGGGGGTTTTTAAAAGTAAAAACCTTTTTGATGAATAATTACAGTAAACTTATCAGTATTCAAGAATTTTTTTTTTTTTGTTTCGGTTCTTCCGCTTTAGAGTTAACAGTCTAGATTTTCGTGCCCGAAACTGCCTTTCGTTAAACATCTTTCTTTGTATTATTCCCTTCCTCGAATCCCTAGATCACACGAAACAGATCGATCGATCAAAATTTTGTTTTTATCACTTGTAATCTCAATGTTTAGTTCGTTGTTATTTGTTGATTTTAAATTGTATATAGTATTTGATTTCATTTAGTTTAGTTACGTAAGCTTTCATTCCAAAGTTCTATTTGTATCTATAATTTTTCATGTTGTGTACTTTGACATTGTATAAAACGCCCAAGCCCTATACCGCCATCTTAGTTTTTTATTAGTTTTATGTGGACGCATACGTTACGCCCGAGCTCTCAGTGTAGTAACCAGTACAGTAACCCTCCGTTACTCAAAAAGCCAAAGTTTTAGTCACGGTTCCATATGGTGCTGGCCACTATTAAAACACCCCCTACGGGGGACGGCCGCCCCTAGTCTGTTCGAGTGGGGAAGGAGATAGGTTTCGGCTGGCGGGCATTCTCCACTAAAAGCAATTTAGTATAAAAGCCCACGTGAGATTTCTCCCCCAATCCATATCGAACTCCCACATGATAAAGGTGTGAGAAAAAATGCTGTGTAAGCGTGAGAAAATATGGTAAGTGTAGAAACACTGCGTAAAACTGTGAGAAACAGCTGTGTAAGCTGTGAGAAACACTGCTGTGAAATGTGAGAAAAAACTGCGTGTAAGCTGTGAGAAACCGTGTGTAAGCGTGAAAACAGCGTGCAAACTGCGAGGATCCTCCTTGTAAGCTGTGGAAAGATGCTGTCTAAACGGAGAAACCATGTTTGCTATGTAAACTGTGGAGAACCGCTTTTAAGCGTGAGAGAAAGCTGTTAAGCTGTAAAACATGCTGTGAAGCTGGGAACAGCGTGTGAGCTGGGAAAAACTACTGGTAAGCTGGGAAACACTGCTTGGGAAGATTTTAGAAACATGTGTGTAAATGTGAAAAACCCCTTTGGTAAGCGTGGAAAAAAAGCTGTGTAAGCGTGAGAAACTGTGTGAAGCTGTGAGAAACACTGCTGTGTAAACTGCAAAACACTACGTGTAAGCTTGAGAAACACTGTGTGTACTGGAGAAAATCTGTGTAAGCTGTGGAAACACTGCTGTGAAATGTGAAAACATGCTGTAAAACTGTGAGAAACACGTGGTAAGCTGTGAGAACACGTGGTAAGCTGTGGAAACCTGCTGTGAAATGTAGAACACTGCTGTGTAAGCTGTGGGAAAACACTGCTGGTAAGCTGCGAGAAACACTCTGTGTAAGTGTGGAAAAACTGCTGTGTAAGTGTGAGAAACCTGCTGTGTAAGCTGTAGAAAAATGCTGTGTAAGCTGTGAGAAAAAACTGCTGTGTAAAACTGTGGAAAAAATGCTTTTAAGCTGTGAGAAAAAATGCTGTGTAAGCTGTGAGAAACATGATGTGCAAGCGTAGGAAAGTGTGTAACTGTGAGAA
>NW_026468485.1:0-12896 GCF_026875155.1 Cherax quadricarinatus | reverse complement strand
CGATTTGAAGGTGCTAGAATTTTGGCTTATAAGTATGGCACTGACCGAGGCTTTCAAGTCATACATGTATGGAACCGACCCTGAAAGGGTTAAACTGCTTTTATAAATGAAGATTGTCTAGTTACTCAGAGAAGTCAATGTGTTATAATTCTTTCTCACATAAACTTAACTCTTAGTTAATATAATTCTTCCTCAGTCAGACTATACTTTTAGTTAATTTTATTATTCTCAAGCTTTTCCAGGGTGCATAAGAATATTTATCTTGATCTGTGACACAAAGCCTAGATAGACTTTCTTGAACCTTAATTAAGTAGCTTATTTGGTCTGTAATTAGTCTTCTTGATATGCTTTGTAAAACATTATGCAGCATAATGTATCCCAGCAACTATAACTAACCTGTAACCTTCAAAACTGTAAACTCACCCATTGTGCCCTTAATGTATTTAAATGGAAATATTTTTTTTTTTTTTTACCATTCTTCTCTTTTTGTAAAACCTGGTAGTACAAGCAAGATGTTCCTAATACATTATTAACATATTTTATCCAGATGTAAATACTGATAGCCTACATGACATGTTATTTATTACCAGTACAGCAATTTGGTATACAGTCTATGCAAATGAGATAAATTTATATTCAACCAGATGCAAAATGGGCCCCACAAAAAACATTAAATAATAAATAACAAAGTCAACATCAATATTAATATTAAACACAAAGAAAATAAAACAATCACATTTCTTCAAAGGAAGTACCTGGAGTTTACCTGAAGAGGGTTTTGGGGGTCAACGACCCCGCGGCCCGGTCTGAGACTAGGCCTCATGGTGGATCAGGGTCTGATCAACCAAGCTGTTACTGCTGGCCGCACGCAAGCTGACGTACGAACCATAGCCTGGTTGGTCAGGTACTGACTTTAGATGCCTGTCCAGTGCCTTCTTGAAGACAGCCAGGGGTCTATTGGTTATCCCCCTTATGTATGCTGGGAGGCAATTGAACAGTCTTGGGCCCCGGGCACTTATTGTATTGTCTCTCAGTGTACTCATGGCACCCCTGCTTTTCATCGGGGGAATGTTGCATCTCCTGCCGAGTCTTTTGCTTTCATATGGAGTGATTTTTGTGTGCAGGTTTGGTATCAATCCCTCCAGGACCTTCCAAGTGTATATTATCATGTATCTCTCTTGCCTGCATTCGAGGGAATACAGATCAAGGACCTTCAACGGTTCCCAGCAGTTTAGGTGCCTTATCAATCAATCAATGAAGTTTATTCTCTATAAGAATTACAATGCGGGGTTTACATATTTTGGTTACTGTGTGGTTTACATGTAATAAAAAACTAATTACAGAGTGGGGCCACTAGGAAACCTAGCATGGTTAGGCATTTCGGGCAAACTTAGATTAATTCTTAACACATTTATCGCACTTATGCATGCCGTGAATGTGCTTTGTACACTCTCCAGGTCTGCAATGTTGCCAGTAGAGGACAGATTCTCTTTCTTGTGGGAAATACAGCCTTGAAGATGGAAAGACTTTTAGGAAAAATACTGGGATGTTTCCAAGAGAGTGATGGAAGAAACTACATTTCCACATTCTGCCTCTCATAAATGCCCAAGCAGCTTTATATAACAGCAAACATTTTTTTTTAGCACATCAGCCATTTCCCACCAAGGCAAGGTGACCCAATAAAGAAGAAAAACATGATTACTCACTCCACGACTGTCTTGCCAGAGGTGTGCTGATACTACAATTCAAAAACTGCAACATATCTCCACCCCTAAATCAGAATGCCGGCACTGTACTTCCTACTTCCACAACTTAAGTCCAGCTAACTGGTTTCCCTGAATCCCTTCACTAATGTTAGCTTGGTCACACTCCAACAGTATGCCAAGTCATAAAAACTACTTGCCTCCAATCAATCCTAACATGCTTACACATACTTGTTAGATGTACAAGCCCTTACACACAAAACTTCCTGCCCCTCCAAAAATTTTAAGGATTACAGATTTATAGGCCCTCCAAGTCATCCTATGTTGATCCATCTTCCTAATGTCCGAATTACCTCAACAACCCCTCCTCAGCCCTTTGACTACAGGTCCTCCATCACAAATCCGGCATCACTGGGACCTGTAGTGTGCCGGATTACTGAGTTTGCCGGATTACAGAGTGGTTTGGTTAGAATACACTTAATAAAATGAACCAACTTGAATTACACAAAGTTCATTGAACATCAGAAAAAATCGAACATTTCTGCTACTTTGAGCTCAATTTCAAGGTACTTTTCGTCATGAAAGTAATCAAAATCATGTCTATTTCTGTAATATATCTTCCATTCTATCAAATGAGTCCAAAAAAATGAGAATACAACCATAAAAACAATACGAAAATATACTGCAAAGAGGCGGCTAATGGTTGAAAAGTGAACTCCCTTATTTATCGTCCGTCTTTTTTATTTTTGTTGTACGTTAAGAAGCATCTTTCCATCATACATTGCCCAAGTTTCAATGAGATAGCCCAACAAACAACCGAGAAAAAAAAAATATTTACCAAAAATCATATATGGCAAGCCAAAGCCAGGTACTGGAAATAAGTCATTTTGTCAGACTTTTTTGGGTTATCCCAGGTTCTCTATACATACACTGCTATGTATGATAATCTATGTAACTGTATTTGTGTATACCTCAATAAACTTATTTACTTCTAGTCTGTCAACTGAGTACAAGAAACCGCCCATTCACTTATTTCAACTACCCAATAAAATGGTCAGAAATTGGCAGTTTGGCCAATTTCACACAAATTTCAACAGATACCAATTTCAAAATAGGGTCCAGAATAAACAATGCAGACATTCCTGGCACTAAAATAACACTTTCTCTCTTCATTAGTCACGGCTACAGGCCCCTCTTATATTACTCTTGCTTACCATTTGGAATTTTTATTCACAAAAAAATAGAAGATTTACTGCTATGCAGACTACTGCATTATTGTAATAATTGTATAAATAATGTCAACCCATTGAAACATTAAACTCTTATCAAAAACTCATGAGAATATCACTAAAGTTCATCTGTGCTAAGAGTTTGTTTATAGCACTCTAAATGTTATACAGTACAGTAAGGTGCACAAACTGAACTCTAACTAATACTCCAACTAATACTAAAGGTGCAGCAAAAAACTGCCACCCATCTAGATACCCATCAATTACACAACCCAGGGCAACATGGGTTTAGAGTAGGTCGCTCCTGTCTGTCTCAGCAACTGGATCACTACAACAAGGTCCTAGATGCACTAGAAGACAAAAAGAATGCAAATGTAATATATACAGACTTTGCAAAAGCCTTCGACAAGTGTGACCATGGCGTAATAGCGCACAAAATGCGTGCTAAAGGAATAACAGGAAAAGTTGGTAGATGGATCTATAATTTCCTCACAAACAGAACACAAAGAGTAGTAGTCAACAGAGTAAAGTCTGAGGCGGCTACGGTGAAAAGCTCTGTTCCACAAGGCATAGTACTCGCTCCCATCTTGTTTCTCATCCTCATATCTGATATAGACAAGGATGTAGCCACAGCACCGTGTCTTCCTTTGCAGATGACACCCGAATCTGCATGACAGTGTCTTCCATTGCAGACACTGCAAGGCTCCAGGCGGACATCAACCAAATCTTTCAGTGGGCTGCAGAAAACAATAAGTTCAACGATGAGAAATTTCAATTACGTACTCCGATATGGTAAACATGAGGAAAATAAAACTTCATCAGAGTACAAAACAAATTCTGGCCACAAAATAGAGCGAAAAACCAACGTCAAAGACCTGGGAGTGATCATGTCGGAGGATCTCACCTTCAAGGACCATAACTTTGTATCAATCACATCTGCTAGAAAAATGACAGGATGGATAATGAGAACCTTCAAAACTAGGGATGCCAAGCCCATGATGACACTCTTCAGGTCGCTTGTTCTATCTAGGCTGGAATATTGCTGCACACTAACAGCACCTTTCAAGTTAGGTGAAATTGCTGATCTAGAAAATATACAGAGAACCTTCACGACGCACATAACGGAGATAAAACACCTCAATTACTGGGAGTGCTTGAAGTTCCTGAACCTGTACTCCTTGAATTCAGGCAGGAGATACATGATTATATACACCTGGAAAGTCCTAGAGGGACTAGTACAGAACTTGCACACGAAAATCACTCACAACGAAAGCAAAAGACAAGGAAGACGATGCAACATCCCCCCAATGAAAAGCAGGGGTGTCACTAGCACGTTAAGAGACAATACAATAAGTGTTCACCTGCCTCCCAGCATACATAAGGGGGATTACCAATAGACCCCTGGCTGTCTTCAAGCAGGCACTGGACAAGCACCTAAAGTCGGTACCTGACCAGCCAGGCTGTGGCTCGTATGTTGGATTGCGTGCAGCCAGCAGTAACAGCCTGGTTGATCAGGCTCTGATCCACCAGGAGGCCTGGTCACAGACCAGGCCGCGGGGGCATTGACCCCCGGAACACTCTCCACGTAAAAAAAAAAAAAAATCCATTCTTGACTGGCAGGCGGACAGGTATTGGACGGTGACATCATTTGTTTACTCTTGAGATTCGCTAAAGAATAGAACATTTTCGCTACTGTGAGCGCAATTTCAAGGAACTTTTCGTCATGAAAGCAATCAAAATCATATCTATTTCTGTAATATATCTTTCATTCTATCAAATGAGACCGAAAAAAGGAGAACATAACCATAAAAACCATACAAAAATATACTGCTAAGCGGCAGGTAATGGCTGAGAAGTGAACTCCGCTATTTATGGTCTGATTTCTTAGTTTTTTTGGTGTACGTTAAGAAGTAACTTTCCATCATACATTGCCCAAGTGTCAATAAGATAACCAAACAAACAACTGAGAAAATAATAATATTAATAATAATAATAATATCTTTATTTACTACACGTACATGTACAAGGTATACAGTCCTAGCTGACATCAGTGACATACTACTGTATAGAAAGGCACTTGTTATGCCAAGAATTTCAAGAAAATTAGGTCAGTGTCCCAGGATAACACCCATACTAGTCAACTAACGCCCAGGTACCCATTTACTGATGGGGAAACATAGACAACAGGTGTAAAGAAACACACCTAATGTTTCTACCCTGGCTGGGAATCGAATATTTACCAAAAATCATATATATGGCTAACCCAAGCCAGATACTAAAAATAAGCCACGCTGAATTTTTTTGGTTACCTGGAGTTTACCTGGAGAGAGTTCTGGGGGTCAACGCCCCCGCGGCCCGGTCTGTGACCAGGCCTCCTGGTGGATCAGAGCCTGATCAACCAGGCTGTTACTGCTGGCTGCACGCAACCCAACGTACGAGCCACAGCCCGGCTGGTCAGGAACTGACTTTAGGTGCTTGTCCAGTGCCAGCTTGAAGACTGCCAGGGGTCTGTTGGTAATCCCCCTTATGTATGCTGGGAGGCAGTTGAACAGTCTCGGGCCCCTGACACTCATTGTATGGTCTCTTAACGTGCTAGTGACACCCCTGCTTTTCATTGGGGGGATGTTGCATCGTCTGCCAAGCCTTTTGCTTTCGTAGTGAGTGATTTTCGTGTGCAAGTTCGGTACTAGTCCCTCTAGGATTTTCCAGTTGCATATAATCATGTATCTCTCCCGCCTGCGTTCCAGGGAATACAGGTTTAGGAACCTCAAGCGCTCCCAGTAATTGAGGTGTTTTATCTCCGTTATGCGTGCCGTGAAGGTTCTCTGTACATTTTCTAGGTCAGCAATTTCACCTGCCTTGAAAGGTGCCTAGATAGAACAAGTGACCTGAAGAGTGTCATCATGGGCTTGGCCTCCCTAGTTTTGAAGGTTCTCATTATCCATCCTGTCATTTTTCTAGCAGATGCGATTGATACAATGTTATGGTCCTTGAAGGTGAGATCCTCCGAGGTTCTCTACACATATGCTGCTATGTGTGATAATCTATATAGAGAAAATAGCTTTTGTTTCAGGTTTATGGTGCAGTACGAGTGTATATCACAGTTAGCCCTGTGCTACACTCTGTTTTCTCTAATACAGTGGTCCCTCAATAATCGTCCATAATCCGTTCCTGGAAGTGGGACTATTATCGAAATAGACGATTTACGAATCAATTTTCCCCATAAGAAATAATGTAAATTCAATTAATCTGTTCCTGACACCCAGAAGTATTAAAACAAAAATTTTTTTTACATGAAATATAGATGTAGTACATAAACTATACAGTGGCACATGATGAATTAAACATTAACAGAATAACACTTACCTTTATTGGCGATTCTTCTTTGTGTATGGAAGACTGGAGAAGGAGACTGATTGGATGAATTACTGTTTGGAAGGGGAATCCCCTTCCATCAACACCTCGGGTACCAATTGCTTTTCTGGGGTTACTTCTCTTCTCTGTTTCTTAATGCCACTAGGACCACCTTGAGTCACTGGAGTCCTGTCTCGCAAAAAAACTGTCCAGAGAGCTCTGTTTCTGGCGTCTCTTTAAAACTTCCCTAAAATGGGCCAAGACTCTGTCACTGTACCAGTTGCCGATATGGCTTGCAACATCCTTCTCTGGGTGATGTTTCTCCATAAATCTTTCCATCCTACCCCACATTTCAAAAATCTCCTTAATTTCTGAAGAAGGCACCTTCCTCCATCTCTTCCTCCTCCTCTGCAGCAAGATTCTGAGCTGCGATCTGTTGCTCTTCCTGCTGAAGCTCTTGCAGCTCCTCAGTGGTTAGCTCTTTGTTGTGGTCCTCCACCAACTCTTCCACATCCTCCAAACTCACATCCAACCCTATGGAACTCCCCAGTGCCACAATGGATTTAACAATTGACATAGGCTCATCAGGGTCAGCCCCAAACCCTTCAAAATCCCTCTTGTGGACACAATCTGGTGACAATTTTCTCCAAGCAGAGTTCAAAGTCCTGGTAGTCACTCCCTCCCAAGCCTTACCTATAAGGCTTACGCAATGGAGAATACTGAAATGCTCTTTCCAAAAATCTCGTAGGGTCAAGTGAGTGTCTGAGGTCACATTCAAGCACCTTTCAAACATTGCTTTGGTGTAGAGTTTTTTAAAGTTTGCAATGACTTGCTGGTCCATGGGCTGGAGGAGAGGAGTGGTATTCGGGGGCAAGAACGTTACTGTGATGAACCCAAACTCCTTCAGAATTAGGCCATCCAAGTTTGGAGGATGAGCAGGTGCATTGTCCATTACTAGGAGGCACTTGAGATCCAATTTCTTTTCCAGGAGGTAATTCTTCACACTAGGGCCAAACACTTCATTGAACCACTCTACAAAAATTTCCCTCGTGACCCATGCCTTACTATTAGATTTCCAAAACACACACAATTTACTCTTCATAACATTGTTTTTCTTGAACACTCTGGGATTTTCAGAATAGTACACTAGTAACGGCTTCACTTTGAAATCCTCACTAGCATTAGCACAGAACATTAGCGTCAGCCTGTCTTTCATAGGCTTGTGTCCTGGCAGCGCCTTTTCTTCCTGAGTAATGTAGGTCCTCTTTGGCATTTTCTTCCAAAAGAGGCCTGTTTCATCACAATTGAACACTTGTTCAGGTTTCAGTCCTTCACTGTTTATGTACGCCTTGAATTCATGCACATATTTTTCAGCTGCCTTGTGGTCCGAACTGGCAGCCTCACCATGCCTTACCAAACTGTGTATGCCAATACGCTTCTTAAATCTCTCAAACCAGCCTTTGCTGGCCATAAATTCACTCACATCATCACTAGTTGCAGGCAATTTCTTTACCAAATCGTCATGCAACTGCCTAGCCTTTTCACAAATAAGCGACGTCATAAGACTATCTCCTGCTAATTGTTTTTCATTTATCCACACCAATAATAACTTCTCAACATCTTCGAGTACTGGTGATTTCATTTTTGTCAGCATATTTGCCCCCTTTGCAACAACAGCATCCTTGATTTCCTTTTTCTTGGCTATGATGGAAGGTATGGTTGTACGGGATTTGTTATACATCCTGGCCAGTTCACCCACACGTACGGCACTATCATATTGTTCAATGATGTTTTTCTTTAATTCAATCGTATTTCTCACCTTCTTTACCAAAGGCTTGGCACTAGGAGCTTTCTTTGGAGCCATGGTAGCTTATTTAGCACTTAAATAACTTGCAAGCACTAAAATAAATGAAATATTATGAAATATTTCGCTGGAGCACGTGAGGGGACCATCGCTCACTGGTAAACAATGGCACACTGGCTGGGAAGGAAAGGCCGAGGCGGCTCGAGGCGGCTCAGACCGTGAGTACGCGTCCGGGACGAAGGACTATTAGAGAGTTACCGGACCATTTCCGAGCCAATATTTTGACGAAAAAACAGGACTATTTCCGAAATGGACGACTTTCAGGCCGGACGATTATTGAGGGACCACTGTATAAGCCCCCAAGACAGGGATAGGAGAATGATATTTGTACGTATACCATATCCTCTTCATACCTCCGTCGAACTGCTCGGTATTATGCCAAATATAGTGGACCCTCGTCTAACGACGGCATGGCATAATGTTAAATCCGCATAGCGACACATTTTAATGCAAAAATTTTGCCTCAGGTAGCGCTAAAAAACTCGCTCAACGCGATTCATTCGAGACGCGTCCACATGTGACCTGAGCCCACCTCACTTGTTCCGTGGGTGCCAGTGTTTACAAGCCAGCCACCGCAGTCGCATCCAAGCATACAATCGGAACATTTCATATTAACACAGCCTTTTTAGTGATTGCACCTGCAAAATAAGTTACCATGGACCCCAAGAAAGCTTCTAGTGCCAACCCTACAGGAAAAAGGGTGAGAATTACTATGGATATGAAGAAAGAGATCACTGCTACGCATGAAAGTGGAGTGCGTGTCTCCGAACTGGCCAGGTTGTACACAAAACCCCAATCAACCATCGCAACTATTGTGGGCAAGAAAACGGCAATCAAGGAAGCTGTTCTTGCCAAAGGTGCAACTTTGTTTTCGAAACTGAGATCGCAAGTGACAGAAGATGTTGAGAGACTGTTATTGTGTGGATAAACGAAAAACAGATATCAGGAGATAGCATCTCTCAAGCAATCATATGTGAAAAGGCTAGGAAGTTCAAAGAGGATTTAATTAGAAAAATGCCTGCAACTAGTGGTGATGTGAGTGAATTTAAGGCCAACAAAGGTTGGTTTGAGAGATTTAAGAATCATAGTGGCATATACAGTGTGATAAGACATGGTGAGGCTGGCAGTTCGGACCACAAAGCAGCTGAAAAATATGTTCAGGAATTCAAGGAGTACATAGTGAAGGACTGAAACCTGAACAAGTGATTAATTGTGACGAAACAGGCCTGTTTTGGAAGAAAATGCCAATCAGGACCTACATTACTCAGGAGGAAAAGGCACTCCCAAGACATAAGCCTATGAAAGACAGACTTACTCTGTTGATGTGTGCTAATGCTAGTGGTGATTGCAAAGTGAAGCCTTTATTGGTGTATCACTCTGAAACTCCCAGTGTGTTCAGGAAAATCAATGTCCTCAAGGCTAATTTGTGTGTGCTGTGGAGGGCAAACAGTAAGGCATGGGTCACTAGGGAATTTTTCTATGACTGGTTACACCATGCATTAGCCCCCACTGTGAAAAATTACCTCCTGGAAAATAAATTGGACCAAACGTGCCTCCTGGTATTAGACAATGCTCCTAGTCATCCTTCAGACGTGGCAAAGCGACTTTCTGAGGAAATGAGCTTCATTAAGGTCAAGTTTTGCCTCCTAATACCACTCCTCTTCTGCAGCCCATGGACCAGCAGGTCATTTCAAACTTCAAGAAACTCTACACAAAAGCTATGTTTGAAAGGTGCTTTGTAGTGACCTCAGAAACTCAATTGACTCTAAGAGAGATTTGGAGAGATCACTTTAGCATCCTCAATTGTGTGAACATTATAGGTAAGGCTTGGGAGGAAGTGACTAAGAGGACCTTGAACTCTGCCTGGAAAAAACTGTGGCCAGAATGTGTAGACAAAAGGAATTTTGAAGGATTTGAGGCTAACCCTGAGAATCCTATGCCAGTTGCAGAATCAATTGTGGCATTGGGGAAGTCCTTGGGGTTGGAGGTTAGTGGGGATGATGTGGAAGAGTTGGTGGAGGAGGACAATGATGAACTAACCACTGATGAGCTGGTGGAGAAACTCACATTGGATGCAGAAATCACCACGAAAGTCACCTCTGGCTTGCTGAAATGTCTGTGCTGAGCTGAACAACAACAGCAGAACATACAAGTGACGCTGAACACGTGACTTGAGAAACAGCGTGGGACGCTGTAGCATGGGGTCGCTGGGACGCCACATACAATTCTTGAAGAAATTCGGCAAATTTTGGTTGGATCCTGCTTGTACCTGTGTCTGGATGCTGAAACATGCAGACACGACATCAGGATAACTTGTTGAGAGACGGATGCTTCTTGCATGGGGTGATGAAGTGAAGATGACTTCATCCCTTCCTCTCTCCGGGCAAACACAAATGCTGTGACCACCGCTGCTACCAATTATAATGAGATTATTGGGAAGAGCTGAAAGCGGGTGGTTAATGATAAATGTCTTCCCGAGGCTTCTTTCTTTATTTGTAATGTCGTTGTGGGTACACAGGCTTGTGTGTTGTGCCCATGGCCTGGGTAGGGCCTTCTGCCTTGCTGCTAGGCCACTGCTAGAGTGAGAGTGAGTGTGGGACCACCTTCCCACAGACCTGGAGCAGGCCCAGAGGGCCTGCTCCAGGGCCTTAGTGGCGTGAAATATGAACTAAGCTGGCAGACAGGATAGGCTATCTGTGCAGACAGTACAGGCTGTCTACACTACAATCCTCTACAACCATCACTACCACCCTCTACCATCACTACCACCCTTTACCATCACTACCACCCTCTACCACCATCACAACCACTACCACCTTCTACCACAACTACCACCCTCTACGACCATCACTACCACCCTATACAATCACTGCCACACTCTACCACCATCACTACCACCATATACCACAATCAAAACCAATACCACCCTCTACCACCATCACTACCACCCTCTTCCACCATCAAAACCACTACATCCTCTACTACCATCACAAGCACTACCACCCTCTACCTCCATCACAACCACTACCACTCTCTACCACCATCACAACCACTACCACCCTCTACCACCATCACAACCACTACCACCTCCACCACCATCAACACCACCCTCTACCACCATCACAACCAGTACCATCCTCTACCACCATCACAACCAGTATCACCCTCTACCACTATCACAACCAGTACCACCCTCTCCCACCATCATTACCACCCTCTACCACCATCACAATCACTGCCACCCTCCACCACCATCACCACTAACACCCTCTACCACCATCACAACCACTACCACCCTATACCACCATCACAACCACTACCACCCTCTACCACCTGTTACAAAAAACATGATTTCTAATAAGCATAGAGATCTCCAGTGAATACTAGAAAGGACTGCCCTTCTAGCATCCAGCCTGTTACTGGGTTTTTGTAACAAGTAGTCAGTATCCTGGTCCAATTATCCAATAGAATTCAGTAAGATTCAATAGTGCTTCAGGATTACAACTGGTAGTCTACTAACTAAAGAAATTAAAATTTAATGAGTTTATTAATAACAATTAACCCTTTCAGGGCTTCGGCTGTACTAGTATGGCTTACGCACCAGGGTTTTTGACGTATTAGTACGCCTAAATTCTAGTGCCCTCAAATCTAGTGAGAGAAAGCTCGTAGGCCTACATATGAAAGAATAGGTCTATGTGGTCAGTGTGCGTGATATAAAAAAATCCTGCAACACACAGTGCGTAATGAGAAAAAAAACTTTGAAAGTGTTTTTGGATTAAAACAGCGACTTTGCACTGTATTTTCATATGGTATTTATTGTTGTATTCTAGTTTTTCTGGTCTCATTTTATAGAATGGAAGATATATTACAGGAATTGAGATGATTTTGACTGGTTTTACAAGAAAAGTACCATGAAATTGAGCTCAAAGTAGCAGAAATGTTCGATTTTTACCAAAGTTCAAAAGTAAACAAATCATGCTATGCGTCCAATACACGTCAACTGGTGAGTCTAATATTCTTTCACAAATGCGCTGATATTATTTATACCATTTCTACACTAATGCAGTAGTCTGCATAACAGTAAATCTTCTATTTTTTTGTGAGAATAAAAATTCAAAGTGGAAAGCAAAAGAATGTAAGAGGGGCATGGGGACATGACTAATGAACAGAGGAAATGCTATTTTAGTGCCAGGAATGTCTTTCTTGTTTATTCTGGACCCTATTCAGAAACTGGCAAAATTGCTAAATTCTGACCACAATATTGGATAGTTGAAATTGGTAAATGGGTGGTTTCTTGTACTCATTCGATAGAAAAAATGGAGTTCTAG
This sequence comes from Cherax quadricarinatus, assembly GCF_026875155.1. NCBI lineage: Eukaryota > Metazoa > Arthropoda > Malacostraca > Decapoda > Parastacidae > Cherax > Cherax quadricarinatus. The sequence goes on along the minus strand of NW_026468485.1, from coordinate 418 downwards.
CAAAATAGTTATGATTTTTGTCGACAAGTACACTGGAACTGGCCGAAAATAGGGCTCAAAGTTGGCAAAATCGCATTTGAGTAAACATCGTCGAGACCGCTAACTTCGCGAGAACATAATTCCGTAAGTTTTCCATCAAATTTCATACTTTTTGTGTCATTATGATCGGGAAAAGATTCTCTATCTTTTCATAAGTTTTTTTTTTTTTTTTGGGGAAATTTGACCAAGCCTGAGAACAAGTCTCTGAGAGGGCCTGTCGACCCTGAAAGGGTTAAATTGTCTAGGCATATATTATCAAAGTAAATTATAGTAATCAATATAATCATAATAATCACTTCTCTCATGTACAATAGTATTGTGCTGAAGGCACACATCACATCTTAATGGCTTTTAAAAGTACCGTCTGGTACATTGTTAA
>NW_026468484.1:0-12405 GCF_026875155.1 Cherax quadricarinatus | reverse complement strand
GAGGAAGAAATCGTCCTTTTGATGTTTTTAATAAGAATTATTTTTAAAACAATTGAAATAATAAAAAACAGGAGAAGGAAGCATTCAAAATATTGGAAACAAAAAATACACTTTTAATCAGGCCATTCCATCGGGAATGGAAACTACAGTAATGTTTGGATCATTGCTATAATTAGACATTTTAATTGAAAATAGTGATTGGACAAGAGTGCTAAAAACAATTTTGTAATTAACTTATCAGATGAAATATTAGATAAAAATACAACGGCTGCTCTCTAGTATTGGCCTAAGTTTTGCAACTCAAAAAAACTTAATAATGTTGAAATTGCAAAGCCTTTTGCAAACTTTGAAAATATTTTCTGATTTATCCACTGGGTGAAATTAATATTAGTAAAGGAATGGTATATAACTCTATGTTAAAACCAAACATTCCCAATTGCACTCAAAGATTCTTTAAGTCTTATGATACACTTAATAACAATAAAAATTTGCGCCTTACTTAAAGCAGATAAAATAAATGCAATAGTAATTATGAAAGAAAATGATTGCCAAGAAAAATTAATAATCCCTTAAATAATACTGAAACCTATTCTAAATTTAGAAAAAAATCCCCTAGAAACCGTTAACAGCAATTCAATAAAACAATAAAACTTCTACTGAAAGGCAAAGATGAATTAATCAAACAATTTACTTCCACTAATCACCTTGTATTTACTTACATGTATGGACTAATAAACACAAACAAACCAGGGAATCCAGTCAGACCAATTATTAGCTCATAGGGTCAGTTTCATATAAATTATCCAAATGGTTTGTTGACATTTTGATCCTATTGTTGGCAAATTTCTAACTTTAACCCTTTACTGACTGACTTAATTGATTTTAACATGGTTAGTTTTGATGTTACTTCCTTATTTACGAAAGTTCCTGTTGATGATTTATTACGTTTCTTATCTGAAGAACTCGTTAATTACGATTTACCATTGTCAGTTCCTACTATCATTAAACTTATTAAACTTTGCATTGTTGATGCAAAATTTATGTTTAATAATAAGTTTTACACTCAGAAGTTTGGTATGGCAATGGGAAATCCTCTTTCACCTGTTCTTAGTAACTTATACATGGAATTTTTTGAAACAAGGCTGCTTAACACAATCCTCTCTAATAGAGCTAAATGGTTCAGACATGTTGATGATATTTTGTGTCTTGTGCTCAAGAATGTAGATATACACCATTTCCTTGGCAAATTAAATAGCTTAGCCCATTCTGAAAATTTTACTGTTGAGTTTAAAGAAAATAACTCATTGCCTTTTCTAGATGTTTTAATTATTAAGGGAAATAATGAATTCAAATTTAAAATTTACAGAAAACCTACAAATAACTGTTCCTAGGTCCACTATTATTCTTCACATCAAGATAGTTAAACTGTCTGTTTTCTCATCAATGTTTTTGAGAGCTTTACGTATTTGTAGTCCAGAGTTCTTAGATGAGAAAATATCCAAAATTGATGAAACAGCTAAAGATTTGAAATACCCAAGAAACGTAGCTGATAAATCTTTTAAAATTGCTAGAAATACTTTTTACAATCCAAAAAGGGACAACCAGCCTTATTTAACTAAAAATATGTTGGTTCTCCCTTACCATAAAAACTTGGTTGATTTGCCTTCTCTTCTTAAGACTTTTAATATCAAAGTTGTATTTGAAAATCTTGATACAGTAAAAAAAACTTTTGATAAAGAATTCCCAACAAAATGCTGATGCATGTGTCTATAAGATTCCTTGTAAAATTTGCGGTCAAACTGGTAAAAGTCTCGAACTAAGATTAAAACAACATAAATATAGCATTAAAACTGGACAAGATTCCAACGCTCTATTTATTCATGTGAGAGATTTTAACCATCCAATAGATTTTCAAATAGTTGAGAGAGTTGAATGTAGCAAGTCCAATGGTCGACAGGAATATAATTGAATCTTGATTCATAAAAAGCAATTTTGAAAATAATATGAATGTTTGCTTTGGTTTATATAAATTAGATCCATTTATAGTTAATAGAATTTGGGGAAAAATTTATAATACATTGGACAAATAATAAATTTTAAAGTTCTTAATTCTTGGGTAGAATAATTTGTTCGTGGGTTGTGTGAAGGACCTGTATAATTGGGCCAGCGGGAATGCTGCAGTGTTCCCCTTTTTTATGAGTCGCGCTCCAGGTGTTGCTTTGTTGTGGGATGTGATTTATGCTCTAAGATCACAGTAAACAAGTAAAATCTCAACTTTCAGAATAACTTTTAATAAAAAAAAATTTAGAAAAATTCCAAACACTTTCGTGTTTTTCTTTATAAAGGAAAAAATTGGTTTCAATAATGATAATAAAGGGAAAATCATAAAAAAGGGGAACTAAAATTTCCTTGTTTAAAGTTCCTTGTTTGGGTTGGGTGACTTTTTTTAATTTTTAAAAAATGTTACCCCGGGGGAACTCGGGAAAATTTGGAAAAAAAAAACGATTTATCGGGTTGTTCTGTCTATTTGGGTGTTTTGGGAAAAATAGTGACGGTAACCTTAAAATCGTATGAAAGTGTTTTTTAAATTTTCATTGTACTGGGGCTAAACAAAAATCGCTCTCCCACAGGTTGTATATCCCCCCTGCACAAAATTTCCCCTTTCATTCCCCTTTCACCGTCGGGTTTGGAACCCAAACGCCCAGAGCCCCGTTCGGGCAACGTTCTAAAACCCCAGCCTACCCCCTAATTTCTTGGAGGACAAACCCAAAAGACCCATGAGTCTCGGGTTTATCGACTCAAAAATACTTTCGTACACATGGGTTTTTTCGTTTTAACTGGAGGAAATGGAGCGTTTTTGCCATGATCAAAAAGGGGGTGAGCAATATCCCAAACACTGACAAAAACAAGCGGCTGATGGACCCGATAAAATGGCAATGAGTAGAATTATCTATAAAAATTATTCATTTTTAAATTTTAAGGGTATAGTTTAAAACTTTACTGTAATGTGGGGAAGCTAATGTTACTTTAAGCCCAAAAGAAGAAACTTTTATTTTGTTTCTATACCAGGGGCCCCTCACAAAAAACTACAGTAAAGTGTTGGGGGTTTTTCCCAAATCTTTGCTCAGTTTCCCGGGGCTGCCACTGTTGGTTTTTTTCCTGGGGAGAAACGTGGGGTCTAGCTTGCTCAAAAAGTCACTTTAACCTCCGCACACCATTACCTCCCCCCCTGCCCCCACAGGTGGAGGTGGGGGGCCCTGCATTGTTTGTCCCGCTAAACCTTTGCCTCGGGGAAGTTTTTCCTGACTACCCCGACATTTTTTTGTTCATTTTTGTTTTTGCCACTGTAAACAATGCCCCCCTGGGCCTGTCAAAGGCCTAGTTCTATCTTCCAGACTCAGGTCAGTTGGGATTTCTCTTTTGGGCCCACTTTCATTTTGTAATTCTCCCCCTAAAAATTAAAAAAACACACTTTATTTTTAAGGGGGGGGGGGGGGGGGGGTTTTGAATGGGGGGGGGGGGGGGGGGGGATCACAAAGGGCAGAATCTGGCGGAAAAATTTAAAAATTTTTTGGGGTTTTCCGAAACTGTTGTCGCATAACCTCCCAAGCCCTCCCGCCCACTTCTTTCCCCGGGGGTTTTTGCCCCCTGGGCCCCGATTTTTCCCCGGAAAAAGGGGAAACCTGGTGGAAAAGTCCCTGCCTTTTGTCAGGGGAAGAGGTTTCCCCAGCCCAAACCATTCCCCCGGTGGGCTTAAAAATTTTGCAAAACACCCCACAAACAAATTTTTTTTTAAGGGTTTTTAACCTTATTAAAAAATGAAAAATTTTTTTTTTTATAAAAATAGGGTAGGGGGTTTAAAAATGTAGGAATCTTTGTTGATAAAAACCCTTTTCCCGGGAAAATTCCGGGGCGCCCCTAGAGTGGCCCCAACACAGCTCAAAAAGTTTTTAAAGTTCTAAATTTTATAAACCGAGTATATGGGTGTATTTTCTTCTTGGGGGGGGGGGGGGGGGGGGGCAATTATTCAAAATATCACTAGGTTTTGTTGATACTGAAATTTAAAAAGACGCTTTGGGCCCCCTAAAAGCAATTTTATTTCGTAAGTTGCTTTTGTAAATTGATTTTTCCTCCCTCCCGTTTACCGTAAAGGAAAAAAGTGATGGGTGGATGTGAATGAGAAGCGGGCGGAAAACCAAAAAATGCAATGTGACCCAAAAAAATTTACACTTTTACCATGCCTCAGAGAAAATTTTTTTTTCCCCAAAATTTTTGTTACCTTGCAACACTGCATAAAATTTTTAACGACGCACAGAGATTCAAGAAGTTTGAAGGGAAAAAACACCCCTGAAACTGTCCTGGGGCCCTCTTTATCAGAGAAAAGAATAAACTTGCTTCGCACAGCAATTTTAATTTTTTTCCCGGTTTTTTTGTGTGATTTCACACTTGGAGGGATTGAGGATGGGGTCCCCAAAGGGATTCCCTGTTCTTTTCCCGTTGTAGGTCCATAACAGGGAAATCTCATACCTGCAAAAAGTGCCCTCATTTCCCGGTACCAGTGTGAAACTCGCTGCTAGGCTTGGGAAATTAGTTTTATACTGCCAAGCGAAAGAAGGGTGAGCGAGTGTGATCACCCTGCTGAACACCCCGATGAGGGGAATTTTTCATTCGCCCCAAAAAAAAGAATTTTAGGGTTTGCTGTTGCCAGCCCGAAAGAAGGAAAAAGGGCTGGGGAACCGTCCCGAAAACCCCCAACAAGACCCAAATCCCCTCTTTGCCCCCCATTAAAAAGGGATTTTTAAAATCAAGTTTTTACTACGACCTTTTTCTTCTGGTGGGGCCCTGAAATTTAAATCCTTTCCCCAAGAGCTTTCGGCTTCACTGGGCCCGAGGACCCCAAAGCCCAAGGGTTTTTGTGGCCCGGAGTAAAGTGGCAGCTTCTAGGAGGATGTTTTCTTACTGCTATTTTGTCCTGGCCTGCCGCAGTTTGGTAAATGATTTAAAATCACTTGTTTCGTAATTTCATTGATCTCTCTCTCTCTCTCTCTGTATATATATATATATATATATATTATATATATATATATATATATTATATATAATATATATATATATATATTATATATATTATATATATATATATAAAAACCAACATGGTTTACGCAGGCCAGTTTTGGCAGACATCATCGTGAGTATCCACCGGAGATCACAGAGTTGTGACAATCCTCTGCATCAGACCGTTGCTTCTGTATCAGCAAAAGTGCAGTGTGCATGTTGGAATTTGGGGAGTAGCGGTGGTGAGGGGATCCTGCCAGTGGAGGTGTGGAGGAGGTTTTATTTACATCTGTGACCGGCCGGGGTCGTGGGTTTGGGGAGGAAGTGGCTGCCCACGACACGGTCATTGGATGGTGAACAGAAGAACACCTCGGTTAATAGTGTAAGCATGGTGATTAGTGTGCCAAATGGCGAGGGTTTTTCTCTAAATGGAACAATAAGTGTTAACAATAAGCAAAAGTTAGTCAGTGATGTGCATCTTGAGCGAACACACAGGGCCACTCCCTCTCTCCCCCCGATCCCTGATCCCCTCCCCTCATCCCAGCCTAGGACCACTGACTTCCTGACCAAGGGTGTTGCCGTTTAGTGCCCCACCAATTACAAGTTCCGCCGCTGGCTTCTCCCCTACCCTCATTCCCCATGCATCCATGCTGTCCTTCAACCGTCACCCCACAGCTTGCGCCCTCCCACCCCCACGATATCAGCAATGTCACAAGTAGTCACAGGGGCCCGAGACTGTTCAACTGCCTCCCAGCATACATAAGGGGGATTACCAATAGACCCCTGTCAGTCTTCAAGCTGGCACTGGACAAGCACCTAAAGTCGGTACCTGACCAGCCGGGCTGTGGCTCGTACGTTGGTTTGCATGCAGCCAGCAGTAACAGCCTGGTTGATCAGGCTCTGATCCACCAGGAGGCCTGGTCACAGAACGGGCCGCGGGGGCGTTGACCCCCGGAACTCCCTCCAGGTAAACTCTCCAGGTTCCCAGGAATCTTCACGACAGAGCCAAACTGTCGTTCACGAAGCATCTGCCGGTTGTGCTACAGGGAATGTGCACTCAATCCCACAACTGGCAACATCTGTGCACACAATGGATGTCTAGGCTCCAGGAGAGATCCAAATGAGAACAACCAACACCCTTCCAGGCAGACAGGGCTGACAGCTACCGTGACTTCACCTCTACAGAGGACCTCAAATCTGCAATCAATTAACATCCACCAGGATGCTGACACACATCCCCAAAGCAGCTCGCCCTCAAGCTGCTAGCAAATTCATTGATCCTGGCACAACTTGCTGCTATTTGGCAATGCCTGTTTGGCTGTCCCACCAAGGAGGGACGAGTCACTAGCAACACATGTTATTAGGGCAATAAATGCATTCCCAAGGGATGACAACCTCGTCCGTCTCCCCCCTAGGGCGACAAACACCCGCTGGGCAAATGCCAACAACGGGACACCCGACGCCTCAAAAAATCAGAGCCCAAATTAGCAAAAAAATAGAAGAGGGTAATATTATTGGTGCTCTGAGGCTTATAACCAGTGAGGATACCATCGCTCCCAAGGACGTCAGCACGGCACAAGCTCTGAAAGACAAACATCCACCTAGGGCTCCCAGTACCAACATTGACCTCCCTGACATTGCAGCAGGTGAAGAACATCTAACCTTACAGGATGTGGATGTGTGATAAAAGCTGCTATGTCATTTCCACAGCGATCAGCCATGACGGTATTCACCGGTTTAAGTGTCTCAACACTTTTAAAACAAATATCTCAATCCAGCACTTGGTGAGGTTTCAGGGAGGCTGCTGTCTGAGCTCACCAAATTTTCCAACCTGTGCCTGGGTGGCCATCAGACCCCTTTTCTTTTGTGCTCATTGTGTGCCCTCCGAAAAAAAATGGATGGCAGAATCAGGCCCATTGCAGTGGGTAAAACACCCTTCGGCGCCTAGTCGCCAAGGTCTGCAGTAAGAAGGGTGAGTCAAGAGGTTGCTTGCTGCAATGCTGTGAAACCAACTCAGCTCAGTTTCGGCGTTCAACAGGGCTGTTGAAAGCAGCTTGCACCACACGCATCACGGAGTATATATCAAAAAAACATGTCCGATGGAAAAAGCTTGATCAAATTGGACTTTGCCAACGCTTTCAACTCAGTCAAGAAGGGATGTGACTCTTCCAAGCTGTTTATAGAAACTTCTCTTCTCTTTTGTCACCTTCATAGAATCGTTGTTATTAATGTGACTCCCAAACTATTGTTTGGGGACCATGAAATTTGACTCATGGGAGGGCGTTGCTACAGGGGACCCTCTCGCCCCCTTTTTATTTCTGTTTTCGGTAATCTAGGGCCACACAGAAGCACTCTCAAGCGAGCTCAATATTGTGTTCTCTGGACGATGGTACCCTAGTGGCACAACAGAATCTCTCCTAGAGGAATCAGTAATTAAAGACATGGGAGAAAGCTGGGGCCTTTCTTTTTTAAAACCCACCAAATGTGAATAGTTTTCTATCAAAATCAAACAGCATCCAGAATATTAGGCACCATTTTACCAGTGAGCACGAGCCATTGATCCAAGCCAATACCACTCTCCTTTGTGCTCTTCTTGGGTCCAACGCAATCGATCTGATCCTAGGAAAAAGTCTCAGACCTCTGAACGATGGAAAGCAGAGGTGGCATGGAAAGACATTGACACACGCGATGCCTTCTACCTACTACAGGTGCCTGTCAATTCCAAAACTTTACTTACTTTCTGAGATGCTCTCCAGCCTTCAGGAGCCAAAACTCAAGGAATATGACTACCTCCTTAAGACCATGCTAGAGAGTGTATTGAATCTTTCCCTTGAAGATGGAACAGTGGTTGGCTAGCCTCAAACTTCGGGTCAGGCTTGGAGGGCTAGGAAGTACGCGAATCCTACCAGATTGCTATACCAGCTTTCCTATCTCTTCAACAGCATCAAATGAGTTGATAAGACAAATTCTTCCTGATACCCTCAGTGACTTCAGCAGGAACCCCTAGCTATGCTAGCTAGGGTTTGGTGTCCAGCATCCAAACCCTATAGTGCCATCATTGGCTCACTCAAACAGTCGAGCTGGGGATGGCTGATCGCTGAAAAGGTGGTTGCTAACTGGCTCAGTGGCTATGAAATCAGAGATATGGAGATTTCCTGTCTCCAGGCTGTGAGCACTCCTTCACTCAGGGGACTTCCTCCAAACAGTTCCCATATTTAGAATGGAATGCACTCGACCCTAAGACCCTCCATATTGCAATGGCTCTACACCTTGCTGACCCCAATTCGCACAGCATATTCGTGTATTTGTGGCGACGCACAAGCAGACCAATACGGTCTACATGGTTCTTAACTGTTCCCAAACCAAGGGCTGGCTTGCAGGAACAAAGAGGGTCAACGACTTCATTAAGAGAACCCTTGTACAGCTGGATGACCAAGCCGAGAGGGGAGCCCCAATCACTAGCAGCCAACAATACCCAAACCCAGCAAACTGCCCTGGACGGGATCACCATCTATCCTTGGAAGAATGACAAGCTCTTAGCTCATGGGACTATACCAGTGTGTCACACTGGCTGACACCTATATCCATTCAAGTGTGGGGACGACAGGAGAGGGAGCTGCTGGACCACAGGGAGAGTAAAAGATCCGAAGTACAGAGACTAATTTCCAAACTTGTCCCCTTGTTTAGTGTCCCAATCTCTGGAAATCCTGGTCTTTGTCCACCTTGTCAATTGCTCTAAGTATTTTGTTTGTTCGTTATCATGTCCCCCCTATCTCTTCCTGTCTCCAGTGTCGTAGGTTGATTCCCTTAACCTCTCATCGTAAGACATACCTCTTAGCTCTGGGACTAGTCTTGTTGCAACCTTTGCACTTCTCTAGTTTCTTTACTTGCTTGGCTAGTGTGTGGGTTCCAAACTGTGTGCCGCATACTCCAATGTGGGCCTAGCGTGTACAGGTTCCGACGATTCCTTATTAGATGTCGATGCTGTTCTGAAAATTTGCTAGGCGCCCATAATGCTGCAGCTGTTATTTTGGTTGAGTGCTCTTCAGATGTGCCTCGTGTTATACTCATCCCAAGATCTTTTTCCTTGAGGTCTGTAGTCTCTGGCCCCCTAGACTGTACTCCTTCTGCGGTCTTCTTTGCCCTTCCCCAATCTTCATGACTTTGCTCTTGGTGGGATTTAACTCCAGGAGCCAATTGCTGGACCAGGTCTGCAGCCTGTCCAGATCCCTTTGTAGTTCTGTCTGGTCTTCATCGAGTGAATTTCTTCATCAACTTCACATCATCTGCAAACAGGGACACCTCAAAGTCTATTCCTTCCATCATGTCGTTCACAAATACAGCAAAACAGTACTGGTCCAAGGACTGACCCCTGTGGGACCCCGCTGGTCACAGGCGCCCACTTTGACACCTCTCCACGTACCATGACTCGCTGATGTCTTTCTGACAAGTATTCCCTGATCATTTTATTGCCTTCCCTGTTATCCCTGCTTGGTCCTCCAATTTTTGCACCAATCTCTTGTGTGGAACTGTGTCAAACGCCTTCCTCCAGTCCAAGAATATGCCAATCCACCCACCCCTCTCTCACTTGTCTTACTGCTGTCACCATGTCATAGAACCCAGTAGGTCTGTGACACAGGATTTCCCATCCCTAAAACCATGTTAGTGTGTTGTGAGATAATTCCTTGCTAGGTTTTCCCACCATTTTCTCCTGATAATCTTCTCATGATTTTGCTATTACATTCGTGACACGGTTGTAGTTTGTGCTTATGTCTGTTTTTTTTTTTTTAAAAGTTGGGGACTACATTTGCTTTTTTCCATGCCTCAGGAAATTCCCCCTTTTTCATAGATGTATTGTTTTGTTGTTGGGGGTACCATAGTCCCTCTCCACCCTTTCAGGACCATGGGGAGATGTTATCGGGCCCCCATTCCCTTTGAGGTATCTAGCTCATCAGAAGCCCTTCATTTTTCCTCGGTTGGGGTGTACTGTCCCGATTGGTGGTTGCCCCATTCTCTTTAGGGCCCCTTGTGTTCCCTGAGAACACTTCTTTGAACCCTTTTGAGTTCCTCACATACTTCACGGTCATTTCTTTTTTTGTCTTCCCCTTTCCCTTCCTTAGCCTGATTGCCTGGTCCTTGACTGTTGTTTTTCCCCCTGATGTGGTGTAAAACATTTTGGGTCAATTTGGGGTTTTGTGCTATGTGTTTTCATATTTTCTTGGCCCCTTTTTTTCGTCTTTCTTTTTGGCCAACGCTGCTCCCTTTATTCTCCTGGGGCCCTTTGCCCTTTTTATTTTTTCCATTCCCTGCACGTTTGGTTTTTTTCCCCCCCTGCACCCTTTTGGGTGAACCATGGGGGTCTCCTGTTTTTTTTTTTATTCCTGTTCCCTTAGGTACAAAACCCCTCCCCGCCTCCTGCATATTTTTGCTAATTTCCATCATTCCCTTAATGGCTTCCCCCCAGTTTTCGTCCCACAACCCCTTCAGGGAAATTTCCCATTCCGGTATCCCCTTTCGTAGTTTGGATTCTTGCCCCGACCTTTTTTTCCCCCACTTGTAGCTTCGGTATTCGAAGCTTAAAAACCACTGATCGTGGCCCCAAGGGGCTTTTATATGTGATTCCCTTTATAGCTGCATACTCAAGGTGATACAAGTCCAGCCTTGTGGTTTATCCTCTCCTCTTCTCTTGTAGTGTCCCTTTTCGTGTTGGCACTAAAGTTTTCCAGTACCACCCCCTTACTTGCCCCCCAGTATCTTAGCCCCCTTTTGGGCCCCGGTTGCCCAATCGATTCCTTGTGGTTAAAATCGCCCATGCCCCGCATGCATGAGCTTTCTGGCCACTGCAGCCAGTGGTCAACCATGCTTTATTGCTCTCGCGTACTTTGCCTTGGCCTCTGCTGTTCTGTGGTGGGTTATACATTCACCTTTTTTACCACCTCGGGCCTCCCGAGTGAAGCATTCCGCTTGTAATCAATTTTTTCTCCGCTGTCCCTCTCTCCAGCTCATAAAAATTCCATCAGTTTTTGATCACTTTGCCACTCCTCCCCCCCCCCTTTTCCCCTCTGTTTTTCCCTCGGGATTGGTACCCTTTTGGAAAGTGACATCTGTTATCATCCTGTAAGCTTGGTTTTTGTGAGAGCTTGTTTCCCAAAGATGCCTCTTTGCTCTTTCTGCCACTCCTCCCATTATTTTAATTCCATCGGGTTTTTGTACCAATCTTCATTTTTCCTTTCCAAAACTGTGGTTTGGGGGGGCCGTGCAGGGGGAACCTGTAGCATACTGTGGGGTTCTAATTGCTGGTTTTGGGGAAGTGTGGGGATGGATTGTAGTGGGTTGTGTGAAAAGATAGGTTTGTTTGGGGTTTTTAGAATAGTTTGTTGTGCTTGCCCTTTCTGCTCTGTTTTGCTCTGTGACCTCTGCTTGGGTTTCCCTCCTTGTATCCTTCATTCCCTTTTTGCTTTTTTTTCCTCTCCCTGCTGCTGCATTTGTTTTTGTTCTGTCTCGTCTAGGAACCCCTTTGTACTCTTCCCTATTTCAAACTGTGGGTTTTTTTGGAGATCCGTTTCCCCATGTTTCCGTCCTAGATCACTTGTTTGGGCGGTTTCCCCCTTCGAGTACCCCCCTTTTCTGAAAAATTTACAATCTCGCCATTCCTTCAACCCATTTTGTGAGATTTTCTCAATCTCCCCTTTTTTTCTTTTCCCCCGCCCTTTTAGTGTGTGCCCTTTCCTCTCTCTCCCCGAACCCATGGATAAACACTGATTTTGCCCTTTCCTCTTCCCTTTCCCCCACCCCCCTGTGACTCTGGATCCTGCCGTATTTTGGTCTTTTCTCCCTTGAAATTTTCAGTGGCTTTGATAGCAGGGTTTTGCTTCAGCATTGACCCATCACCCTCTTTCCATCTGCACCCAGTGATCTTCCCTTTCATCCCCGGCAATGGTTGTGGTTGGTTGTTGTGTTGTTGGTGGTGTGGGGGGGTTTTTGGGGGGGTGTGTTGTTGTGTTGGGGTGTGTGCATTTAAACGAACAAACCAAAGGAGGGTGAAATCATTAGCCAAAATCTTTTTGCAAGCTCTGTCGTATTCAAGAGCTGTGAGATGAGATGAAAAAGCTAAAACCACCTTTTTGAATGCTGGCTGCCTTGTTGGGCCCAAGGATTGTTAGACCCGTGTGTACGGTTGGTAGACCCCCTGCGACCTTTTTCCCAAAGTTTGAAGGGTTTAAAACTTTTGAACCTTGAACCTTCGTAAATTTTATATAAAAAAATTTGCAAGAGAGGCGAAATATCACAAACCTGACCTGGCGGAAGGGGACTCGAAAACCCACGAACCTTGGAACAAGGTAAAGCAAA
>NW_026468483.1:0-13228 GCF_026875155.1 Cherax quadricarinatus | reverse complement strand
ACCTTCTTTAAACTTATTAAATTTTGCATTTTTGATGCAAAATTTGTTTAATGATAAGTTTTACACTCAGAAGTTTGGTATGGCAATGGGAAATCCTCTTTCACCTGTTCTTAGTAACCTATACATGGAATTTTTTGAAACAAGGTTGCTTAACACAATCCTCCCTAATAGAGCTAAATGGTTCAGATATGTTGATGATATTTTGTGTCTTATGCCCAAAAAATGTAGATATACACCATTTTCTTGGAAAATTAAATAGCTTAGCCATTCTATAAAACTTTACTGTTGAGTTTGAAGAAAATAAACTCATTGCCTTTTCTAGATGTTTTAATTATTAAGGGTAATAATGAATTCAAATTTAAAATTTACAGAAAACCTACAAATAACTGTTCCTATGTCCACTATTATTCCTCGCATCAAGATAGAGTCAAACTGTCTGTTTTCTCATCAACGTTTTTGAGAGCTTTACGAATTTGTAGTCCTGAGTTCATAGATGAGGAAATATCCAAAATTTATGAAATAGGTAATGATTTAAAATACCCAAGAAATGTAATTGATAAATCTTTTAAAGTTGCTAGAAACACTTTTTATAATCCAAAAAGGGGCAACCAGCCTTATTCAACTAAAAATATGTTGGTTCTCCCTTACCATGAAAACTTGGTTAATATGCCTTCTCTTCTTAAGACCTTTAATTTTAAAAAGTTGTATTCAAAATCTTGATACAATAAAAAACTTTTGATTAAGAATTCCCCCAAAATGCTGATGGATGTGTCTAAAGATTCCTTGTAAAATTTGCGATAAAGTTTATTACAGTCAAACTGGTAAAAATCTCGAACTAAGATTAAAACAACATAAATATAGCATTAGAACTGGACAAGATTCCAATGCTCTATTTATTCATGTAAGAGATTTTAACCATCCAATTGATTTTCAAAAAGTTGAAAAAAGTAGTATCAAGCAAGTCCATGGTCGACAGGAATATAATTGAATCTTGTTTCATAAAAAGCCGTTTTGACAATAATATGAATATTTCCTTTGGTTTATATAAATTAGATCCATTTATAATTAATAGAATTTGGGAAGAATTTAATAATACACTGGACAAATAATAGCTTGGGGGTGAGTTTTGCAAAGGACCTATCCAAGTTGGCTCGCCGCGCGTCACGTGTTTAACCGTTGTGGGATCTGCTAGTGAGGTGCTGGCCGGACCCCCTTATATAGCTTCCTTGGATGCTTCACTTTCATAGTTTCCTTGATAATGTGAGTAGTCACGAAAGCGCTTGGAATTTCTCTATTCTTTCAGAGTGGTTGTTTTGCATATTATATATATATTATATATATATATATATATATATATATATATATATATATATATTATATATATATTATATATATATATATATATATATATTATTATATAGGGAAGTACCACGTCTACAGCTGGAATGGGGACCCTCATCCTCAGAGAAGACAATAAACGTATCTCAGGGAAAACTCTAGGTTCTCCCCGGAGCTGTTTTAATATTTTCTTCTCCTACCACCCCCTGTATATTTTATATTCTATGTAAACATTTATTAATAAACAGAATACATTTATAGAAAAAACGAACATGAATATATATATATATATATATATATATATATATATATATATATATATATATATATATATATATATATATATATATATATATATAAATATATACAAACACTGATCTCTGGCTGAAGGAGACTCGAACCTACGAACCTTAAAACAAGGTACCCAGTGCTTTACCAATCTACCCACACTGGACCAAGTGTATATTTCGCCTGCTCTTGCGAATTCCTTGCATTGTTAATATCTCTAGTAAGGCTGATGCATGCAGGGGATGAGATGAAAAGCTGTAAGCCTTCTCCCTGAAAGCTAGCTGCTTTGGATCAAAATCTAACGCAAGCTGGACTCCAAGGTATTGGTCCAGTGTGGGTAGATTGGTAAAGCACTGCATACCTTGTTCTAAGGTTGGTAGGTTCGAGTCTCCTTCAGCCAGAGATCAGTGTTTGTATTATATATATATATATATTTATATATATATATATATATATATATTGCATGCATGCAAAACAACCACTGTGAATGAATAGAGAAATTCCAAGCGCTTTCGTGACTACTCACTTTATCAAGGAGCAATAAAAGAAAATGCGTCAAAGGAAGGTATATAAAGGGTCTAGCCGAACCTCCCTATCACATTCCACAACAAAGCAACACCTGACGCGCGACACATAAGAAATGGAACCTGCAGCAGGCCCGCTGGCCAAACTAGGCAGATCCTTCACACAACCCGCCAACAAACTATTCTACCCAAGAATTAAGAATTTTAAAATTTATTATTTGTCCAATGTATTTTTAAATTCTTCCCAAATTATATTAATTATAAATGGATCAATTTTTTATAAACCAAAGGAAATATATTAGTCAAAAATTCTTTTTATGAAACATGACTAAATTTATATTCCTGTCGTCCACAGACTTGCTTGATACAACTTTCTCAACTTTCTGAAAAATCAAATGGATGGTTATAATCTCTCACATAAATAAATAGGCATTGGAATCTTGTCCAGTTCTAATGCTAAATTTATGTTTTTTTAATCTTAGTTCGGACTTTTACCAGTTTGACCGTAATAAACTTTATCGCAGATTTTAAAAGGGAATCTTATAGATACATTCTTCAGCTTTTTGGGGGGAATTCTTTATCAAAAGTTTTTTTACTGTATCAAGATTTTAAATACAACTTTGATATTAAAAGTCTTAAGAGAAGGCATATCAACCAAGTTTTCATGGTAAGGGAGAACCAACATGTTTAGTTGAATAAGGCTGGTTGTCCCTTTTTGGATTGAAAAAAGTTTTTCCAGAAATTTTTAAAAAGATTTATCAATTACGTTTTTTGGGTATTTCAAATCGTTACCTATTTCATAAATTTTGGATATTTCCTCATCTATAAAACTCTGGACTACAAATACGTGAAACTCTAAAAAACATTGTTTGAGAAAACATTTAACTCTATCTTGACGTGAAGAATATAGTGTACATAGGAACAGTTATTTGTAGGTTTTCTGTAAATTTTAAATTTGAATTCATTATTACCCTTAATATTTAAAACATCTAGAAAAGGCAATGAGTTATTTTCTTCAAACTCAACAGTACAGTTTATAGAAGGGGCCTAAGCTATTTAATTTCCCAAGGGAAAAATGGTGTATATCTACATTCTTGGGCACAAGACACACAATATCATCAACATATCTGAACCATTTAGCTCTATTAGGGAGGATTATGTTAAGCAACCTTGTTTAAAAAAAATTATAGGTAACTAAGAACAGGTGAAAGAGGATTTCCCATTGCCATACCAAACTTCTGAGTGTAAAACTTATCATTAAATACAATTTTTGCATCAACAATGCAAAGTTTAATATGTTTAATGATAGTAGGAACTGGCATTGGTAAATTATAATTAACGAGTTCTTCAGATAAGAAACTTAATAAACATCACGGGAAATTTTCGTAAACAGGAAGTAACATCAAAACTAACCATGTTAAAATCATTAAAGTCAGTCAAGGAGCTTAATTTATCAACTAAATCTATGTTGTTTTTAACATTAAAGTTAGAAATTTTGCCAACAATAGAGCTCAAATGTCAACAAGCCATTTGGATAATTATGTGAAACTGATCCTAGGGGAGCTAATAATTGGTCTGACTGGATTCCCTGGTTTGTGTGTTTTTTTATTAGTCCATACATGAAAGGTAAAGATGGATTATGGAATTAAATTGTTTACAAATTTCCCATTTTTGCCTTTCAGTAGAAGTTTTATTGAAATTGCTGTTAACGGTTTCTAGGGGATTTGACAATAATATGAATATTTCCTTTGGTTTATATAAATTAGATCCATTTATAATTAATAGAATTTGGAAGAATTTAATAATACCTTAGACAAATAATAAATTTTAAAATTCTTAATTCTTGGGTAGAATAGTTTTTTTGGGGTGGGTTTTGTGAAGGAGGGGGTCTAGTTGTGCCTGGGGGCCTGCGCAGTTTTTCCCTTTCTAATAAAGTCGCGCGTCAGGTGTTGCTTTGTTGTGGGATGTGATAGTGAGGTGTGGTCTAGACTCTTTATATGCCTTCCTTTGATGCATTACTTTCATTGTTCCTTGACAATGTGAGCCAGTCACGAAAGGGCTTGGAATTTTTCTATTCTTCCACCGTGGTTGTTTTGCATATTCCCGAAATCATCTGTTTACTGTGATCTTATTGCATAAAATATATATAATTTTATATATTTATATATATAAATTTATATATATATATATATAATATATATATATATAAATATATATATATATATGGGGGAATGGGCTAGTAACCCCTTCTCCTGTAGACATTTATAAAAAAAAGAAGAAGAAAAACTTTATAAAACTGGGATGCTTGAATGTGCGTGGATGTAGTGCAGATGAACAAGAAACAGATGATTGCTGACGTTATAATGAAAAGAAGTGGATGTCCGGCCCTAAGCGAAACAAAGCTGAAGGGGGTAGGGGAGTTTCGGTGGGGGAAATAAATGGGATTTAAATCTGGAGTATCTGAGAGCGTTAGAGCAAAGGAAGGGGTAGCAGTAATGTGAATGATCAGTTTTGGAAGGAGAAAAGAGAATATGAATGTGTAAATGCAAGAATTATGTGGATTAAAGTAAAGGTTGGATGCGAGAAGTGGGTCATAATAAGCGTGTATGCACCTGGAGAAGAGAGGAATGCAGAGGAGAGAGAGAGATTTTGGGAGATGTTAAGTGAATGTACAGGAGCCTTTGAACCAAGTGAAAGAGTAATTGTGGAAGGGGATCTGAATGCTAAAGTAGGAGAAACTTTTAGAGAGGGTGTGGTAGGTAAGTTTGGGGTGCCAGGTGTAAATGAAATGGGAGCCCTTTTTATTGAACTTTGTTAGAAAGGGGTTTAGTTATAGGTAATACATATTTTAAGAAAAGAGGATTAATAAGTTACAAGATTTTGATGTAGGGCGAAATGACAGTAGTTTTTTTGGATTATGTATTGGTAGATAAAAGACGTTGAGTAGACTTCAGGATGTACATGTTTATAGAGGGGCACAGATATATCAGATCACTTTCTAGTTGTAGCTACACTGTGAGTAAAAGGTAGATGGGGATACAAGGGAATAGAAGCATCAGGGAAGAGAGAGGTGAGGTTTATAAACTAAAAGAGGAGGCAGTTAGGGTAAGATATAAACAGCTATTGGAGGATAGATGGGCTATGAGAGCATAGGCAATGGGGTCGAAGAGGTATGGGGTAGGTTTTAAAATGTAAATGTTAGAGTGTTCAGCAAAGTTTGTTGTTACAGGAAAGTGGGTGCGGGAGGGAAGAGGAGCGATTGGTGGAATGATGATGTAAAGAGAGTAGTAAGGGAGAAAAAGTTAGCATATGAGAAGTTTTTACAAAGTAGAAGTGATGCAAGGAGGGAAAGTATATGGAGAAAAAGAGAGAGGTTAAGAGATTGGTGAAGCAATGTAAAAGAGAGCAAATGAGAGAGTGGGTGAGATGTTATCAACAAATTTTTTTTTGAAATAAGAAAAAGTTTTGAAGTGAGATTAACAAGTTAAGGAAGCCTAGAGAACAAAAGGATTTGTCAGTTAAAAAAAGGAGAGAGAGTTATTAAATGGAGAGTTAGAGGGATTGGGAAGATGGAGGGGAATATTTTGAGGAATTGTTAAATGTTGTTGAAGTAGGAAGCTGTGATTTCGTGTATAAGGCAAGGAGGAATAACATCTTGTAGGAGTGAGGAAGAGCCAGTTGTGAGGTGGGGGAAGTTCGTGAGGCAGTAGGTAAAATGAAAGGGGGTAAGGCAGCCGGGATTGATGGGATAAAGATAGAAATGTTAAAAGCAGGTGGGGAATAGTTTTGGAGTGGTTGGTGCAATTATTTAATAAATGTATGGAAGAGGGTAAAAGGGACCTAGGGATTGGCAGAGAGCATGCATAGTTCCTTATGTATAAAGGCAAAGGGTACAAAAGAAGTGCAAAAATTATAGGGGGGTAAGTCTGTTGAGTATACCTGGTAAAGTGTATGTTGGAGTTATTATGAAAGAATTAAGAGTAAGACGGAGAATAGGATAGCAGATGAACAAGGAGGCTTTAGGAAAGGTAGGGGGTGTGTGGACCAGGTGTTTACAGTGAAACATATAGGTGAAAAAGTAAATTTTGATAAGGCCTAAAGAGGTCTTTGTGGCATTTTTTGGAATTTGGAAAAGGCGTATGACAGGGTGGATAGGGGGGCAATGTGGCAGATGTTGCAGGTGTATGGTGTAGGAGGTAGGTTACTGAAAGCAGTGAAGAGTTTTACGAGGATAGTGAGGCTCAAGTTTGAGTATGTAGGAAAGAGGGAAATTATTTCCCAGTAAAGGTAGGCCTTATTACAAGGATGTGTGATGTCACCGTGGTTATTTAATATATTTTTAGATGGGATTGTAAGAGAAGTAAAATGCGAGGGTCTTGACAAGAGGCTGGAGTTTAACGATAAAGAATCACACGTAAAGTGGAAGTTGTCACAGTTGCTCTTTACTGATGACCTGTGCTCTTGGGAGATTCTGAAGAGAAGTTGCGGGGTTGGTGGATGTATTAGTAGGGTGTGCAAAAAAAAAAAATTAAAAGTGAAAAAAGGGAAAAGTAAGGTTATGAGATAACAAAAATATTAGGTGATGAAAGATTGGATATAAAAATTGGAGGGAGAGAGTATGGAGGAGGGAAGTTTTCAGATATTTGGGGTGGACGTGTCAGCGGATGGGTCTATAAGGTGAGGTGAATCATAAAATTTGATGAGGGGAAAAGGGTGAGTGGTCACTTGGGAGTCTGGGGAGAAAAAGAACTTTGCCCTTTGGGAGGAAAAGGGGGGAATGTTGAGAGTAAAGTTTTCCCAACGCTTTTATATGGGGTGAAGCGGGGGAGGAATGTTGAGCGGGAAAAAGGTGGGGCAGGGGAAGTCGTCTGGGGGGCAATGTGTGGGTGAATTAAGCAGAGAATTCTTTTTTGGGGTTTGGGAGGAGGTGGGGATACCAAAACTTTTGTCCAGGGGGCCGGGGAAAGGGGTTTTGAGGTGGTTCGGACATTTTGAGAGAAATGGGGAAACAGAATACTTCAAGAGTGAACACCCTGTAGGGGAAGGAAGACGGGTGGGGGTCGGCCTAGGAAAGGTTGGAGGGGGGGGGTAAAGGAGGTTTTGTGTGCAGGGGCTTGGATTTCCCACGGGCGTGCGTGACGTGTTTGATAGGGTGAATGGAGACGAAGGTTTTTTTAATACTTGAGTGTGTTGGATGTGAGCAAAGTAAAAAAAATAAGGGGTTTCGGGAAATGGGCGGGCCCGGGACTTGAGTCCTGGAATGGGAATACAGTGCCGCACTCTGAAGGGGGGGTTTTAAATTTTTGCAGTTTAAAACTGTAGTGTAAAGCACCCTTCAGGCAAGACAGGATGGAGTTGAATGATGGTGAAAGTTTTTTCTTTTTCGGGCCACCCCCTTGGGGGGAATGGGCCATTGAAAATAATTAATAAATATTATATTTATATAATATATATAATATATATATATTATATATATATATATATATATATATATCTCAACAAGTCGGGCCGTTCCCATCAGGTAGGGTGACCCCAAAGAAAAAAAATCACCCCCCAAAAAAAAATATTTTCATCATCATTAACACTTTCACCTCACCACACATAATCACTGTTTTTGCAGAGGTGCTCATACACAACAGTTTAGAAGATATACGTTAAAACACAACATATCCCTCAAATGTCAATATCCCAAAACCCCTCCTTAAAAGTGCAGACATTGACTTTCCCCTTTCCAGGACTAAGGGGCCCGGGTATAAAAAAAAACCGGTTTTTCCTGAATCCCTTTACTAAATATTCCCTGCTCACACTCCAACAATCGTCAGGTCCCCAAAAACCATCGTCTCCCTTCATCCCATCGAACCCTCATGCAGCCCGCTGGGAAATCCAAGCCCCCCCGCCCCCAAAACCTCCCTTTCCCCCTTCCAACCCTTTTCGAAGACGACCCCCACCCCGCTTTCCTTTTCCTACAGATTTTTTAAAGCCTCCGTCATTCTACTTTGACCCTTCTCTCTAAATGGCCAAACCCCCTCAACAAACCCCTTTTACCCCCTTTTCTAAACTATTATTAAATCCGCACCTTCCCTAATTTCCACACTTCCCAATTTTTTTGCATAATATTTTCACCCCACTTTTCCCCTTAGACAGGACATCTCCACTGCCCCACCCATATTATATATATATTTAAATATATATATATTTATAATTTTTATATATATATAAAAAATAAATATATATATATATATATATCAGTGTTGGGAAGTGCATTTGTTATCAGAAAATATGTAGAGCGGTTGTTTATCATATACGTTACCTGAGTGAGTGTGTGTGTGTATGTACCCTGGTTGCAGGGGTCGAGATACAGCTCCTGGCCCCGACTCTTCACTGATCGCTACTAGGTCCTCTCTCTGCTTCCAGAGCTTTGTCATACCTCGTCTTAAAGCTATGTATGGTTCCTGCCTCCACTGCATCACTTGGTAGGCTATTCCACTTCCTGACGACTCTATGACTGAAGAAATACTTCCTAACATCCCTATGACTCGTCTGAGTCTTCAGCTTCCAATTGTGACCCCTTGTTTCTGTGTCCCCTCTCTGGAACAACCTCTCTCTGTCTATCTTATCTATTCCACACAGTATTTTGTATGTCGTTATCATGTCTCCCCTGACCCGCCTGTCCTCCAATGGCGTCAGTCCGATTTTCCTTCAACCTTTCCTTGTAGGAAATCCCTGATCTCCAGAACTAGCCTTGTTGCAAACCCTTTGCACCTTCCTAATTTCTTGAGGTGTTTGCCCAGGTGTGGGTTCCAAACTGGAGCTGTATACTGCAGTATGGACCTGATGTACACAGTGTACAGTCTCTTTAACGATTCCTTACATCGGGACGCTATTCTCAGGTTCGCCAGGCGCCCATGTGCTGCAGCAGTTATCTGGTTGATGTGTGCCTCCGAGACGTACGTGGTGTTGTGTGGTGTGTGTGTGTGGTGTGGTGTTGTGTGTGTGTTGTGTTGTGTGTTGTGTGTGGTGTGTGTGTGTGTGTGCGCTCATGTGTGTGTGTGTGTGTGTGTTTTGCGCTCATGTGTGTGTGTGTGTGTGTGTGTGTTTGCGCTCATGTGTGTGTGTGTGTGTGTGTTTGCGCTCGATGTGTGTGTGTGTGTGTGTGTTTGCGCTCATGTGTGTGGTGGTGTGTGTGTGTGTGTGTGTGTGTGTGTTGCGCTCATGTGTGGTGTGTGTTGTGTTTGCGCTCATGTGTGTGTGTGGTGTGTGAGTGTGTGTGTTGTGTTGTACTCTCCTAGTTGTGGTCGAGTCACATCTCCTGCCCCGCCTCTTCACTGGTCATTATTACGTTACTCTTATTGCTCCATGAGTTTTATCGTAACTCTTATTAAAGCTATGCATCATCCTGCCTCCACTACATCACTCCCCAGACTATTCCACTTCCTGAAAACTCTATGACTGAAGAAATAGTTCCTAACATTCCTATGATTCATCTGAGACTTCAGCTTCCAACTGTGACCTTGTTGCTGTGTACCATCTCTTGAACATCCTGTCTCTGTCCACCTTGCCGATTCCTCTCAGTATTTTAGTGATGTTATCATATCCCTCCTATCTCTCCTGCTTTCAGTGTCATCAGGCCGATTTCCCTTAATCTCTCCTCGTAGAACATGCCCCTTAAACTCCGGGACTAATCTTGTTGCAAACCTTTGCACTTTCTCTAGCCTCCTTACGAGCTTGGCTGGGTGGATTCCAAAGTGTTGCTACATACTCCAATATAGGCATAACGTACACTGTTTGCACAGGGCCTGAGCGAGTCCTTATCGAGATGTCGGAATGCTGTTCTTAGGTTTGCAGGCGCCCAGTGTGCTGCAGCAGTTATATGGTTGATGTGCGCCTCGGGAGATGTGCCCGGTGTATACTCACCCCAAGAAACTTTTTCTTTAGTGTGGTTTGTAGTCTCTGGCCCCCTAGATTGTACTCCGTCTGCGATCTTCTTTGCCCTTCCTAATCTTCACGACTTCGGGGTTGAACTCCAGGAGAGAGTTGCTTTACCAGGCCTGCAGCCTGTCGAGATCCCTTTGTAGTTCTGCCTGGTCCTCGTCCGATTGAAATCTTCTCATCAACTTCCCATCATCTGCAAACATGGACACTTCTGAGTCTATTCCTTACGTCATGTTCACAAATAACAGAAACAGCACCGGTCCTAGACCGATCCCTGTGGAAACCCGCTCGTCACAGACGCCCACTTTGACTCCTGCCCACGTACATGACTCGTCGTTATCTTTCTGACAGGTATTCCCAGATCCATTGTGCATTCCCTGTTATCCTTGCGTAGTCCTCCAGCTTTTGCACTAATATCTTGAGTGGAACTGTGTCAAACGCCTTCTTGCAGTCCAAGAAAATACAATCCACTCACCCCTCTTTTTCTTGTCTTACTGCTGTCACCCTTTCATCTTGCAGGCTGTTGCTGATTAGCTCATTCTTTCTAGGTGCTCTCGCCACCCTTTTCCTGATAATCTTTTTCATGACTTTGCATACTATACACGTCAGTGACACTGATCTGTAGTTTGATGCTTTGGGTATGTCTCCTTTTTTAAAATTTGGGACTACATTTGCTGTGTCCCATACCTCAGGTAGTTGTTCTGTTTCAGTAGAGGAAGAGAGAGAGAAACGTTAAGAGAAAGAGATGGAGAGAAAGAGGGACACATGGAGGGGGATTGAAGTTGATAGAGAAGGGGAACTGGAGAAAAAAGAAGAGATAGAGAGAGAGAGAGGGGTAGAGGGATAAAGGAGGTTGGGTGGAGAGTTGTAAGGAGGGGAGAGATGGGGAGAGGGAGGGAGAGTGACAGGGAGAGTGATGGGGGTGGAGAAAGAGTGGGAAGGGAGCTAGAGGGAGAGAAAGGGGGAATGGGAGGGAGGAAGACAAAAAAGAGAGGGGGAACGGGGGTGGTAGAGCGAGGAAGAAAAAAGGGAGAAGAAGAAAGAGAGAGAGAGAGAGGAGAGAGAGAGAGAGAGAGAGAGAGAGAGAGAGAGAGAGAGAGAAAGAGACCGGGTGTGGCACCAGGGCCTCTTAGCAAAACTTCAAGCACTGGGAATTGCAGGCTCTACGCTATGTCTCCTCAGTGATTACCTTCATGGTAGATCTCTAAGTGTAGTTCTCAATGGAATGGAATCAGCAAGACATCCTATTGGGGCAAGTGTTCCACAAGGAAGCGTGCTGGGTCCATTGTTATGGAATGTCTACTTCAACGACCTTCTTCATCTCATCCCAGAATCACATGCATATGCAGATGACTGTACACTGACATTCACTTATCCAAGAGAAGAAATGCCAGCTGCTCTAAGCTACATCAATCACCAGCTGAGAGCTATATCAGCTTGGGGAAATAGATGGCAAGTAACATTTGCACCTGAGAAAACGCAAATGATGATCGTCTCTAGGAACCATGATGGTAATGCTGGTGCAGTAGTAAGGATGAATGGGAGGATGTTGGCACCTGGAGAAGTTGATATCCTTGGGGTGAAATTTGACTCCAAACTAACCATGAAGAACCACGTTGTAAATCTTGCAAACAAGGCAGCCAGGAAGCTTACAGCACTTCGCCGTATCTCCCATCTGCTTGACAGTAGGGGTTGCAAGATCCTGTACGAGGCACAAGTACGCTCACACCTTGAGTATGCTCCACTTTCTTGGTTTGCCTGCCCCCCCTCTCATCTGCGACTGCTTGACAGAGTAGAGAACAGAGCAAGACGTCTCATCTCTCGCCTGGACCCATCCTGGATAGATCTGTCATTTCAGCAGAGCCTTCAACATAGGAGGGATGTGGGTGGCCTTACTGTTATGTACAAGGCCAACATTGTCAAAATACCACACTTGGATCCACTTCGAGGACAGCGTGAAACAAGCTTTTATGCCACAAGACGGGCAGAAAGCAGCAACATCACTCTGGTTGTACCCTTCTCCAGAACATCACTCCATCTGAGATCATACATACCCAGGATGACTCGAGTATGGAACACATTCGTTCAGCATAATGATGTCAACGAGATAAAGTCAGTTGATCAAATGAAAATGCTGGCCCACAGATGGCTCCAACTTCATCCTGTTCCCTACTTGTATGTCTCATAACAATAAAAATGCTTTCAAATGAGCTGATGTAGGTAACAGCTCTTAGCTTGCCAATAAAGTTAGGAATCCTTAACCTGTAAATAGCTGTCAATAAAGCTAGGGATCCTTTACCTTGTCAAACACTGTGTAAAAAGAGAGAGAGAGAGAGAGAGAGAGAGAGAGAGAGAGAGAGAGAGAGAGAGAGAGAGAGATGAGTACTGAAGTCACAGTGAGGAGTCAATTGGCCTGAGTGCATTTATATATATATATATATATATAATATATATATATATATATATATATATGTGTGTGTGTGTGTGTGTGTGTGTGTGTGTGTGTGTGTGTGTGTGTGTGTGTGTGTGTGTGTGTGTGTGTGTGTGTGTGTGTGTGTGTGTGTGTACGTACTCGCCCACTTGTGGTTGCAGAGGGTCGAGTCATAGCTCCTGGCCCCGCCTCTTCACTGGCCGCTACTGGGTCACTCTCCCCAAACCATGAGCTTTATCATACCTCTGCTTAAAGCTATGTATGGATCCTGCCTCCACTACATCGCTTCCCAAACTATTCCACTTCCTGTCTACTCTGTGGCTGAAGAAATACTTCCTAACATCCCTGTGATTCATCTGTGTCTTCAACTTCCAACTGTGTCCCCTTGTTGCTGTGTCCTATCTCTGGAACATTCTGCCTCTGTCCACCTTGTCAATTCCTCTCAGTATTTTATATGTCGTTATCATTGTCAGTGGAACGCCTTCCATCTGAACAAATTAAACTAATGGAAAAATAAATAAATAAAGAAATGACTAGGAAAAATAAGAATAATGATTTTTGAGGATTTTACTTAAAATTTAAATATAATAAAAAAAAATGGCCTTCAGTTCTTGTAGTTGGGCAGGAGTAGGTAAGGCCCTGGATAGATCTTCTGATATTATTGATGCATGTTATCCAGGGCGGATGGTAATAATCCATTTTTGGAATTCCTACC
>NW_026468482.1:0-32036 GCF_026875155.1 Cherax quadricarinatus | reverse complement strand
GCAAAAAGAGAGGAGGGTGTATATAGCGGGAAAGAGGTAGTGGTGGTAGTAGTGTGTAGTAGCAGGGAGTAGTAGTAGTATTTAGTAGTATAAAGCTTAGAAAAGTATTTGGTAGAGTAGTGGTATGGTGGTAGTAATAGTAAAAGCAGGGGTAGTGGTAGTAGTATAGTGGGGAAAAAGGAGGAGGGCCGTAAAATACAGAAAAAGGGGGAGCACGAAAGGGGTGGGTGCCCACGGGGGAGGAAAGAAACCAAGGTGGGGAAAAAGGGAAAAAGTGTAAAATGAATAATGGGGAACAAAAACCCGAGGCAGAAGAAAGACCCCCAGAGGAAAAAAAGGGAAAGGGAAAAGGGGAAGAGGGGGAAGAAAAAAAGAGGAATCGGGTTAAAGTATGGGGTTCTAAAGTTTGGAGCTTTTAAAATGAGTGGGGAGGAAGGGCCTTAAAGACAAACCCGGGAAAGATTATCAAGGAAAGTTGTGTATTAGTGGTTTAAAAACTAGACGGGGCTGAAAAAATGGAAGTAGGGAAGACTTTTTAGAGAAGACCAATCGATGGAGGCGTGATCTTGACGTACGGGAAAAGGCTTGTTATGTCGGCAAGCCAAACACAATTTTGTGTCCCTAAGTCTGTCAGAAAGAGATCGACCATGTGGGGTTATTTGTGTTACTTTATGGTCTTTGTGTTATGTATGGTCTTCTGTGTTACTTTTCTGGTTTTGGGTTTTATGTATGGTCTTCTGTGTTACTGTATGGTCTTCTGGTTACTGTTCTGGTTTTTGAAATACTGAATGGTCTTCTGTGTTACTGTACTGGTCTTCTGTGTTACTGTCTGGTTTTCAGTGTTACGTAGGTCTTCTGTGTTACTGTAGGGTCTTCGTGTTACTGTATGGTTTTCTGTGTTACTGTATGGTCTTCGTTTTTTACGTATGGTCTTCTGTGTTACTGTTGGTCTTCGTGTTCTTTATGGTCTTCTGTGTTACTGTATGGTTTTAAAGGGTTTACTGTATGGTCTTCTGTTTTTACTGTTCTGGTTTCTGTGTTACTGTACTGGTCTCAGTGTTACTGTAGGGTCTTCTGTGTTATGTACTGGTTTTGTTTTACTGTACGGGTTTTCTGTTTACTGTACTGGTCTTCTGTGTTACTGTTTGGCCCTTCTGTCTAGTACGGGTCTTCAGTGTTACTGTACTGGTCTTCTGTTTCGTATGGCTTCTGTGTTACTTTACGGGTTTCAGGTTATGTATGGTCTTCTGGTTACTGTATGGTCTTTGGTTCTGTAGGGTCTTCGTGTTATGTTTGGTCTTCGTGTTCTGTATGGTTTCGTGTTACTGTTGGTTTCTGTGTTACGTACTGGTCTTCTGTGTTACTGTATGGTCTTCTGTGTTACTGTATGGTCTTCTGTGTTACTGTACGGGTCTTTTGGTTACTGTATGGTTTCAGTGTTATTTTGGTCTTCGTGTTATGTATGGCTTCTGGTTACTGTACTGGTCTTCTGTGTTCTGTATGGTCTTCTGTTTTATGATGGTCTTCTGTGTTACGTACGGGTCTTCTGTGTTACTGTATGGCTTCAGTGTTACTTACGGGTCTTCTGTGTTACTGTATGGTCTTCTGTTTACTGTACGGTTTCTGTGTTTGACTGGTCTTCGTTTTCGAAAGGTCTTCAGTGTTATTTTTGGTCTTCTTTTTTTACTTAGGTTTTCTGTGTTACGTAGGTTTTGTTTTACTGTAGGGTCTTCTGTGTTCTGTACTGGTCTCTTTTTTATGTATGGTCTTTTGTGTAGTAGGTTTCTGGTTTACTTTTACGGTCTTCTTTTACTTACGGTTTTTCTTGTTACTGTACTGGTCTTCAGTTTACTGTTTGGTCTTCAGTGTTACGTAGGTCTTTGTGTTATGTTTGGTTTGTGTTGAAATTTTTGTTTTTTACATTAATTCTATTGTATTTTCTTTCTGGTTATTGTTTTTTCAGTTAATTTTTTGTTTAATGTTTTTTGCTGTTTTAGCGTTACATATTGTATTATATGCCACTTGTCTATGCTGTTTTATTTATTTATGTTTTATATGTCACTTGTGTCTAGTGAAATACACTGTTTTTATGGTCTAATGCTGTTTTATTTGTTCTACACTTTTTATGTGTCACTTCTGCTTTTTGTGTTATTTATTTTTTTTGTGTTGCTTTTTTTTTTTTGGGGGTTTTACTATATGTTTATGTGTTACTATAATACCAGCTGCTTGATTCATTTTACGTAACAAACAAACCTCTACCAAAAGTCTTTTACAAAGAGTCCTGTAACACTTATTTTCAGCAAAACCCTTTCCAGAGGCTTCTACCAATGTCCTCGGGTAACACCCTTTCCCAGCAGTGTTCTTCAATTGCTTTCGGTCTTATACACTGAACCCTCCAAAGAATGTAAGGAAGAATCCTGCCAGAATTTTTCTTCAGATATTTACCAAACAGTTTACTACAGTGTTTTTCACTTTGGTGTATAGACGACTTTATCCACATAAAAACAAACGATGGTGGTGAAAAAACTTTTAAAAGAGAGGGGAAACTTTACCTGTGAAAAAACTTCTTATTCAATAGTTCCCTTCTACAATTGTGTCTTTTTCAGCATTTATGATTTGTCCCTATATTTTCCTGCAACATATGCACCCAAATTCGGTCCATATACCTCTGAAACATTCAGTGTCCCTATATCCTGCAAATTCAGTGTCCCATATTCTCTGAAACATAGTGCCCCACAACATTCGTGGTAATATATTTAACTTGTTCTCACAGTACAAACAGCAGTAGGGGAGACATTAACACACAGTCGTACTGGCCAGGATGGGCGTCTTAACTGGCCGGGTTTTGGGGGTCGGACTGGCCAGGATGTGGGCGTGTAGGCCCCGGTTGGGCGTCGTACTGGCCGGTTGGGGCGTCGTACTGACCAGATTGTGGAACCCCCACAAAATTCTTTTGAAAGAGTGGAATCACCCAAAGTTGCATTTTTTTATGTTCATCACCGAAATTTTTTGTTTTGCATCTGTGGTGGTAAATGTTTTTATGTCATTAATGAATTTTTCACTTAAACAAATGTCATTAGTGATTTATAAGAAATCTTCTCTGTCTTAAAAACATTTCTTCATATTTCACCCTTTCCCAAATTTTTTCACCCAAAATATTGTAACCCTCATTCAATTTTTTTAAAGGTATTTGAAATTATTAATTTAAGAATTTTCTTAAGTCTTTACATTTTTATATATTATTTTTTTTTATACATGGTGTGGGGAGTTTTGATATGTTTATGGGAACGTTTACACATGTATGTTTGTGTGTTTTGGTAAAATGGTTTTTTGTAGTGTGTTTTTTTGGGTCATGGTGTTTGTAGTGATTTTTTAGTTGGACATGGTGTTGTGGTTTTTATTTTGGTA
This sequence comes from Cherax quadricarinatus, assembly GCF_026875155.1. Classification (NCBI taxonomy): domain Eukaryota; kingdom Metazoa; phylum Arthropoda; class Malacostraca; order Decapoda; family Parastacidae; genus Cherax; species Cherax quadricarinatus. The sequence goes on along the minus strand of NW_026468482.1, from coordinate 28,628 downwards.
CATGGTGTTTGTGTATGTTTATTTTGGTAGCTGGTGTTTGTTGTGATTTTTTATTTTGGTAGCATGGTTTTTTGTATGTGTTTTTGTGGTAGCATGGTTTTTTGTAGTGATGTTTATGTGTAGCCCAAAGTGAAAAGTAAACAAAGAAGAAAAATTGTATGAATACAAAATAATTCGAGAAGAAGAGCACAGTTCTGTGGTACAGCTGTCGCCCGGCGACTTGTGAAGCAGATGTGACAGGGTTGTAATAAAGTATTGGGTAGCCCTGGTTTTGTTATAAAGTTTATTAAAAAAAGAAAAGAGGAAAAATTTAAAGAATGTAATAAGAAGGGGGTAAGATGTTTACCAAACCAGGTAAAGTTTGTCTAATTTGTCAGGGAAGTGAGGGAAAAATAAAATATGGCTCACAACTTACACACCTCCTACCAAAATCACACCAAATCCAAACCCAACACAACCAAACATCCAACCCAAAAATCCAACCAAAAAAACCACAAAAAAACCTCCAAAACCAAAAAAACCATACCAAAAACACACAAACCCAAAATCCCCTACCAACATCCCCTACCAAAAATCCCTACAAAAAATCCCTACCAAAAATCCCCTACCAACTCCACTACCAAATTTCCCCTACCAACATCCCTACCCCAACTCACACCAAAAATCCCTACAACCCTCCACTACCAACCATCATACCAACCATCCACTTTAAAATCCCTTATCATATACTTTTTGAAAAAACCATGGGGGGTTTTGGTGTAAAAAATTTTTGTTTTTTGTAATGTTTTGTTTTTTCCTCTTTTCATACTGTTTTCTTCTCTTCTCTCTCCCTCTTCTTCCCCTCTCTCTTTCTCTTTTTCTCTTCTTTTCCTCTCCTCTTTCTCCTTCTCGCTCCCCCTTTTCCCCCACTTTTTTCTTTTTTTTTCCTCTTTTTCTCTTTCGGGGTTTCCCCCCTTTCTTCCCCTTTACCCTTTCCCTTTCTCGCTCTTTTTTTCCTTTTCATATAGTCCCCTGACAGTTTCCCCTCTTTTTTTTTCGCCTAAAGTTTACTCCTTTTCTCCCCTGAGGGTTTCCCCATATTTTGTGCCCGACGGTTTACCTTCTTTTGTCGCCCCGAGGGGTTTCCCTTCCATATTTCGTCCCCTTGACGGGGTTTTTCCCCAATTTCGTCCCCTGGGACGGTTTCCTTCATATTTTGTTTTGGGGGTTTCCCCGTATTTTTCGTCCCCCTGGACGGGGTTTAAATTATTTTTTCGCCCTGCGGGTTTCCCCTCATTTGGTGGCGCCCCCATTGTAAATTGACAATTCGCATTGGGGTTTTATTAAAAAAAACTTTCCCAAAAAGGAGAAGGGGAAAAATATTTGGGATCGGTCCCCTCGATGTGACCCTTTCCCCCCCGGGAAAAAATTTTCCCAATTCCGATTTTTTCAAATTAGGAGTTCCACCAAAAAACCCCGTTTTTAATTTTCTTTTATACTGATGAAACCCCTTGCTTTTCGAAAGTTTCTCAAAAATTCTAACTTCAGATGTTTTCCCATTTCTCAAAAATCGGGGCCCTGTTATTTTTTAAATTTTTAAAAAAATAGGGGACTTTTTGCTTTAAAAAGGTAAAAAACTATTTTTCGGGGGTTTTTTTCTAACAAGTTTGTTTTTTGTCTTTTAGGATTTTTAAAAACGTGCTTGGTCATAGGGTTTGGGGGTTTCGAAGCCTTTTGGGGGAAAATTTTGTAATGATCTTCCAACCCCTTTTAGTACTTTCAAATGTAATTATCCTCACTCTTAAAAAATCCCCCTCTTTTACTGTGAATTTTGAATGATCTAAATCCAACCTTTTGGGTTTTAACCAAATTTTTATTTTTTAAAAATTTTAAAACTTTGTTTTAATTTTTTAGCCTTCTTATTTTTTTGAATTTGACACTCAATTTAAAAAAATGAAAATAAAAAAATTTTTTTAATTTTTCATCTGGGGTTTAATTTAATTATTTACAAAATTTATTTAAAAATTTTTCACCCAAAAATATTAAGTTAGGTTATTATAATTTAAAAAAATTAGGGGAGAAAAAATTTTTTGCCAAACATCAGGAAAATTGAAAATTTAAATTAAACATTAATAAGATTTAAATTTTCAAAATTCAAATACAAAACATTAAAATAAAATAATTTTAAAAAGTGTATTCATTACCGATTTTTTTATTTTTTTTTAAATGAAAATCCCTAGTGAAGTTTTATTTTCTTTCCCCAAAAATTTTTAATTTGGGGGGGGGGCAATGTTTTTTTATTTAAAAAAAGGGGGAAAAAAAAAATTTGGGGGCTTTATTTTAAATTAATCTAAAGTGATGACCCCCAAGGAAAAAATTAACTTTAAAATTCCAAAAAATGTCTTAAATCCCAAAAAAAAATTTTTAAGAAAAATTTAAATTATAAAGTTACTGAATTCCCGAACATTTAGGAAGACTGATTTTTTTCTGACTCCAAGGTTTTGATTTTATTTTAAAAAGGCAAACAAATTTAACAACCGTAAGGGAGACAGTATGAATGATTGGGCACAAATTTGTGTACATATGTATGTGTGGCATAGCGGGACGTCTGTGTGTGTGTGTGTGTGTGTGTGTGTACTCACCTATTTGTACTCACCTATTTGTGGTTGCAGGGGTCGAGTCATAGCTCCTGGCCCCGCCTCTTCACTGATTGCTACTAGGTCCTCTCTCTCCCTGCTCCATGAGCTTTATCATACCTCGCCTTAAAACTATGTATGGTTCCCGCCTCCACTACTTCACTTTCTAGACTATTCCACGACTTGACTACTCTATGACTGAAGAAATACTTCCTAACATCCCTTTGATTCATCTGAGTCTTCAACTTCCAATTGTGACCTCTTGTGTATGTGTCCCATCTCTGGAACATCCTGTCTTTGTCCACCGTGTCTATTCCGCGCAGTATTTTATATGTCGTTATCATGTCTCCCCTGACCCTCCTGGCCTCCAGTGTCGTCAGGCCGATTTCCCTCAACCTTTCTTCGTACGACAATCCCCGTAGTCTGGGACTAGTCTTGTTGCAAACCTTTGCACTTTCTCTAATTTCTTGACGTGTTTGACTAGGTGTGGATTCCAAACTGGTGCTGCATACTCCAGTATGGGCCTGACGTAAATGGTATACAGTGTCTTGAACGACTCCTTATTGAGGTATCGGAACGCTATCCGTAGGTTTGCCAGGCGCCCGTATGCTGCAGCAGTTATCTGATTTATGTGCGCCTCAGGAGATATGCTCGGTGTTATACTCACCCCCAGATCTTTTCCTTGAGTGAGGTTTGCAGTCTTTGGCCATCTAAATTAATTGTGTCTGCGGTCTTCTTTGCCCTTCCCCAATCTTCATGACTTTGCATTTGGAAGGGTTAAACTCAAGGAGCCAGTTTCTGGACCAGGCTTGTAGCCTGTCCAGGTCTCTTTGTAGTCCTGCCTGATCCTCATCCGATTTGATTCTTCTCATTAACTTCACATCATCTGCAAACAAGGACACTTCTGAGTCTATCCTTCCGTTATGTCGTTCACATATACCAAGAACAGCACAGGTCCTAGGACTGACCCCTGTGGAACCCCGCTTGTCACAAGCGCCCACTCTGACACCTCGTCACGTACCATGACTCGTTGTTGCCTCCCTGTCAGGTATTCTCTGATCCATTGCAGTGCCTTTCCTGTTATGTGTGCCTGATCTTCTAGCTTTTTCAGTAACCTCTTGTGGGGAACTGTGTCGAAGGCCTTTTTGCAGTCCAAAAAAATGCAGTCGATCCATCCCTCTCTCTCTTGTCTTACTTCTGTCACCTTGTCATAAAACTCTAGTAGGTTTGTGACACAGGATTTTCCTTCCCTGAAACCATGCTGGTTGTCAATTATACACTTGTTTCTTTCCAGGTGCTCCACCACTCTCCTCCTGATTATCTTCTCCATGACCTTGCATACTATACACGTTAGTGATTACAGGTCTGTAGTTTAGTGCCTCATGTCTGTCTCCCTTTTTAAAAATTGGGACTACATTTGCCATCTTCCATACCTCAGGGAGTTGCCCAGTTTCAAATGATGTGTTGAAGATCTTTGTTAATGGCACACACAAATCTCTGCTCCCTCTTTAAGGACCCACGGAGAGATGTTGTCTGGTCCCACCGCCTTTGAGGTGTCAAGTTCGCATAGCAGCTTCTTCACTTCCTCCTTGGTTATATGTACCTCATCCAGCACTTGCTGGTGTACCCCCCTGTTCTGATTTCCTGGAGTCCTACTGGTTTCCACTGTAAATACTTCTTTAAAATCTCGTGTTGAGCTCCTGACATACCTCTCGGTCGTTTCTTGTGAATTCCCCATCACCCTTCCTCAGTCTGATTACCTGGTCCTTGACTGTTGTTTTCCTCCTGATGTGGCTGTACAACAGCTTCGGTCAGTCTTGACTTTCGATGCTATGTCATTTTCATATTGTCGCTGAGCCTCCCTTCTTATCTGGTCATATTCATTTCTGGCTCTTCGGCTAATCTCTTTATTTTCCTGAGTTCTCTGTCTTCTGTACCTTTTCCATTCTCTAGTACACCTAGTTTTTGCCTCCCTACACCTTTGGGTGAACCAAGGACTCGTTCTGTTCTTCCCATTATTTCTGTTTCCCTTGGGAACAAACCTCTCCTCTGCCTCCTTGCATTTTGTTGCCACATAGTCCATCATTTCTTGTACTGGTTTTCCTGTCAGTTCCCTCTCCCACTGAATGTTTTGAAGGAAGTTCCTCATGCCTAGTAGTTTCCCCTTTGTAGTTTGGTTTTTCCCACCCTATTCCTGCTACTCCTCCACTTGGAGCTCAACTATGTAGTCGAAGCACAGAACCACATGATCACTAGCTCCCAGGGGCCTTTCATACAAGATATCCTCGATGTCTGAACTACTCAAGGTGAATACAAGGTCCGTCTTGCTGGTTCATCTTCTCCTCTCTCTCTGGTAGTGTCTCTAACATGTTGATGCATGAGGTTTTCCAGTACTACATCCATCATCTTGGGTCTCCATGTTTCGGAACCCCCATGGGGCTCCAGGTTTTCCCAGTCAATCTCCTTGTGATTGAAATCACCCATAACTAGTAACTTTGCTCCCCCCACATGTGCTCTCCTGGCCACCTCGGCTAGTGTGTCGACATGGCTCTGTTGCTCTCATCGTATTCTTCTCTTGGCTCCTGCAGTTCTGGGGTGGGTTGTACATTACTGCAATTATCACCTTATGTCCCTCAGACTGGATTGTTCCTACTAAGTAGTCCCTTTCACCCGTGCCATCCATTCCTTCCATTTTCTCAAAACCCCACTGGCTTTTAATGAGCAGTGCAACTCCTCCTCCCCCTCTCCTCCCTCTGTCTTTCCTGAGGATTTGATATCCGGGTGGAAAGATTGAATCTGTTATTATTCTGGTGAGTTTTGTTTCTGTGAGTGCTATTATGTCTGGGGATGTCTCCTTGATTCTTTCATGCCACTCCTCATACTTATTTGTTATTCCATCTGCATTTGTATACCATACCTCAACTTCTTTTCTAAGACTGTGGTCTGGGAGGTGTATTGGGGTTGGGGAATTGGGAGACCTGATAAGGAACTATGGGTGGTTGCTGTGGGGGTGGAGTTTGTAATGTAGTGGGTGGGGGCATTGGATATGACATGGGTGTTTTGGTTAGAGTGTTTGGCTGCACTGGGGTTGACCTGGTTGGGAGGCTTCTATAGGAAGCTGTGAGGGAGGTTGTATTTGATCTTCTTCCTGTGTCTGGGATCTCCTGTCTGTCTTCTCCATCCCCTCTCTTCCTCCTTTCGCCTTTGTATCATCTCTCTCAGTTTCCGCCTTTCGTCTTGTGTTCTGTCGCGGTCGAGATACACCTTCCTGTATTCCGGCATGTCCCTTAATCGTGCTTTCTCCCACAGTATCCTGTTCCGAGTCGATTCTGCCCTTTAAGGTCACTTTCACTGGGCCCGGGGTTCTTTTTTTTACAAACCCCCTATTCTCCGAAAATTTTCCAGCTGGGTTTATGTCGTCTTCTCCGATTACTTTCATGATGCTTTCAATTGCTTTTTTTTCCCCTTGTTTTCTTGCTTCATATGTTTTCCCCCTTCAACTTCCTGTAGCCCATACACAAAGACTGACCTCACCCTTTCATTCTCCCACTGCATATCCCTGTGTATCCCCTCATTCAATTTGATTTCCTCCATTGCAGCTTTCCTTTCTTCAGTTTCACTAGCTACTGTACATGGGCTCAGTGGCCTGTCATTTTCCCTTCTCGGCTTTCCCTGGGCTCTGTTGTGTGTGTGTGTGTGTGTGTGTGTGTGTGTGTGTGTGTGTGTGTGTGTATGTGTGTGTGTTATTACATGCATATTAGTGTAAGAGGCGATGAGTGTGTTTTACACGTATGTGTGCGCGCGCGTACGTGCATAGTTCTGTGTTTGAATATATGTTGGTGAATCAAGAATCTGTGTTGGCGGAAATGAGCAAATGAGCGTAAAAGTACGTGTGCTGTGTGTAAGTTTTATAAAGTTTGTTTAGGTTACAGGTACAACGTAAAAACAATACACAAATTATATATAAGTAACATATGTGTAATATTACCCAGAATAACCCAAACAAAAAGTCGAGATAACGTTATTATTTGTCAATTTGGTGTGTGTTCTCGTCCTCGGGGCAGATGACGACACTGGCAATGTAACACCAAAACACCTACAAAGTACCCAACGGCCTAGGATGAACAGAGTCATGGAGGAGGAGCAGCAGGGCACATTCCCACACACACTCTCAACGCACACAAACACACCATATTCACAAAACACACTTAAACTGAAGATAAGAACCAGACTCTTACACTTAATGTAGATAATTATAAAATAAATAGAACTCCCAAATTTCACTGAGGGCCAGACCTTGGTGGGGGAACTGGACGGTAGCTGGCTGCGTCTGGCTGACCTACGTTCTATACTGTCTTGGTGGGTATAAATACAGGACCAGTTTCTGCGTGTCCCTCCAGTAATGTAAATCCACTTCACCTGGACAGTCCACTCCTGAAGACCCATCTAGACAAAACCTTCGTGCTCAATCTGGCTAGAATCACGGAGGGTGCTGAGCTGACTTCGGATACAACCTGGGGAAGGGTCTATACTAGAAAGATATCCGTAATGTAATGTGGGAAGGGGACAACACGGGTGCCCACGGATGATTCCTGGACACATGACCATGGGAGAAGGCGAGGATACCCTGGGCAATTGGAAAGGGAGAATATCTGAGGGGACACCGATGGACTCTGGACACATGGACCTGGGAAAAGAGGGGATACAACTGTATGCTAAGGCAGACTTGGAGAAGTGGGAAAGGGAGAATATCAAAGAAAGACAGATACTGGCTGTTGAGGCAAGCCTTGGAAAATGAGGACAGAGAATATCTGAGGGGACACAGATGGACTCCTGGATACATGACCGTGGAAGGCGAGGTTACCCTTGGGCAAGTGGAAAGGGAGAATATCTGAAGGAGGACAGATGGACTCCAGGACACATGGACCTGGGAAAGACGATTATACTGGTTGTTTGAGGCAGACCTTTGGGAAGTGAAGAAAGGAGAATAAACTGAGGACACAGAGGGACACCTGACACATGGACCAGGAAAAGGGTGATACTGGTTGCTAAGGCAGACCATTGGAGAAGTGTAAACGGGAGAATAACAAAGGGAAAGACGAGGATACAGGCTGTTGATGCAACCTTGTGAAGTGAGGAAAGATAATATCTGAGGGGACACAGATGGACTCCTGACACATGGACCAGGAAAGCGAGATAACCCAGGGAAAGTGGGAAAGGGCACGAAATATCTGAAGGCGGACGATGGACCTCCTGGACACTGGACCTGGGAGAAGACGAGGATACTGGCTGTTGAGGCAGACCTTGGGGAAGTGAGGTAAGGAGTATCTGAGGGGACACAGAATGGACTCCTGGACACATGGACCTGGGAAAGGGAGTGATACTGGTTGCTAAGGCAGACCTTGAGAAGTGGGAAAGGGAGAAATATCTGAGGGAAAGACAGGATACTTGTTGTTAAGGAGCAAACCTTGGGAAGTGTGGAAAGAAGAATATCTGAGGGCCACAGATGGACTCCTGATACAAGGCCTGGGAAATACGAGGAAAGCGCGGTTGTTGAGGCAGATAACCTTGGAGTGATGGAAGGAGAATATCCTCAGGGGACATAGATGGACTCCTGGACACATGGACCTGAGGAAAGGCGAGGATACCCTGGGGAATGATAAAGGGAGAAATATCTGAAGGCGGATAGATGACTCCCTGGCCACATGGACCTGGAAAGACGAGATACTGTGTTGTTGAGGCAGACCTTGGGTAAGTGAGGAAAGGATAATATCAGAGGGGACACAGATGGACTCCTGGAAACATCGACCCTGGGAAAGAAGAGATACTGGGTTGCTAAGGCAGACCTTGGAGAAGTGGGAAAGGGCGAATATCAGAGTGGACACAATGGACTTCTGACCACATGACCTGGGGTAATCTCAAAAACACAGCAAGTGCGTGGGTGGACTTAAGCGAACCCACTGAGGCTGACAGTGGTCGCCAAATAATATTAATGACAGTATATAATTTCGCTAGTCTGTTCTATTGTCAAACTGGCAGCGATGAGTGTGCTATTTGGTTACTCTATTATAGAGGAGGCATTAAATTTACCTAAACAATTTTCTGAATAACAGTATGGATGTATCTCTCTCACACACGCACACTCCATAAGTTACGCTTTAGTCGAATAGGTAAAGAACACGTGACATAACGGACTTGATATTGTTAGAACGTTTTAATGAACAAGGTGATCAGTGTAGAGAGAGAGATAGATAGATATAGATAGATAGATAGATAGATAGATAGATATATAGATAGATAGCGAGAGAGAGAGAGAGAGAGAGAGGAGATAGAGAGAAACATGTACTCAACACTTTGATTTGGAATAAAACACTCATGCCAACATTCACATAAACCGGTAAATATTGTTTCACACCAGTATAGACCATAGTAGATGTCCTCTTCACAATAAAAAGGTGGATGGATGATAATGGATGTTGGTATTGGAATGGTTTGGTTAGTGGATGGTTGGTAGTTGGATGGTTGGTAGTGGATGGTTTGAATGGATGTTTGGTAGGAAATATTTGTAGTGGGCTGGTTGGTAGTGGAGATATTTGGTAGTGGTGTTTGGGTAGTGGATTATGGTATGGAATTGTTGCTAGTGGATATTTGGTAGTGGATGTTTGGTAGTGGATGTTTGGTAGTGGAGTTTGGTAGTGATGTTTTGGTAGTGGATGTTTTGGTAGTGGATGATGGTAGTGATGTTTGGTAGTGGTGTTTGGTTTGTGGATTTTGGTAGGGTGAGAGAGTGTGAGATGGTAGGACGGTTGGTAGTGGATATTTGGTATGGATGTTTGTAATGGATGTTTGGTTGTGGATGATTGGTAGTGGAGGGTGGTAGTGGATATTCGGGTAGTGGATGTTTGGTAGTGGATGTTTGGTTGTTGGATATTTGGGTAGTGGAAGATGTTTGTATGTATTTATGGGTAAGTGGATGTTTTGGGTAGTGGATAGTTGGAGTGGATGTTTTGGTATGTGATGTTTTGGTTTGTGATGTTTGGTATGATGGATGTTTTGTGGATGTTTGGTTTGGATGTTTGTAGTGATGGTTGGTATTGTGATAAGATTTGGTAGTGGATGTTGGTCGTGGATGGTTGTAGTGGAATATTTGGTAGTGGATGTTTGGTATGGGATGGTTTGGATGGATATTTGGTATGGATTTTGGTAGTGGATGTTTGGTAGTGGAATGGTTGGTAGTGGATATTTGGTAGTGGATGTATTGTATTGGATGTTTGGTTGTGATGTTTGAATGGATGTTGTTGTGGGATTGTTTGGTAGGGGATGTTGGTAGTGGATAGTTGGTAGTGATGTTTTGTAGTGGTGTTTGGTTGTGGATGTTTGGTAGTGGATGGTTGGTAGGGATGTTGGTAGGAGTTGTGTAAAGACGGCTGATGAAAAGTTTTGTCTTGACCATACACTTGATCCCTAAGCATAACATGACCAACTTACCAGGTTAGGTCAACCGTACTTATTCCATTACTTATAACATTCTTTAAAGTTTTTCCTCTTTTCTTCTTTTATAAACATTATGACGCAAAACCATGAGCTAGTCAATAGCTTTATTACAACCCTGTCACATCTGCTGTCAGCAGAGTACAGCCAGCTGACCGCTGTACCACGAGAACAGTGCTCTCTTTACCAGAAATAATTATGTAGTTCATACAAATTTCTTCTTAATGTTTACTTTTCACTTTGGTCTACACATAACATCTACCAAACAACCATGCTACCAACATAAACATCCCTACAAAACACCATGCTACCAACATAAACAATCACTACAAACACCATGCTACCAACTAAACACACTACAAACACCAAATCTACCAACATAAACATCACGACAAACACCATGCTAACCAACATAAACTCACTACAACACCAAGCAACCCAACACGACACATATACCTACTGGAGTAAACTTCCCATAAACATATCTACACTCTTCCCACAACCATGTATAAATTAAAAAACAATAATATATAATAATGTAAGAGACTTAAGAAAATTCTAATTATATAATTTTCAAATAACCTTAAGAAAATTGATGAGGGTTACAATATTTGGATGAAAAAATTTGGAAAGGATGTAAATATTAGAGAAATGTTTTATAAAGACAGAGAAGATATTCTTATAAACATCTTAATGACACTTGTGTAGTTTAAGTAAATAATTCATTGAAAAATGACATAAAAACATTCCACCCACCACAGATGCAAAAACAAAAACTTTCGGTGATGAACAACAAAATGTCAACTTGGATGATTACCATCTCTTTGACAATAAGAATTTTGTGGTTGGTTTGCCACAATCTGGTCCACTACGCCACAACCTGGCCAGTACGACCCCACAACCTGGCCTACGACGCCACACCACAACCTGGCCAGTCCGACGCACACAACCTGGCCAGTCACAACGCCACAAATCCTGGCCAGAACGACTGCAAGTTCATGTTCAGAGTTATATGGCACACTGAATGTTGCAGCGATATAATGGCTAAGGCTGAATGTTTGCAGAGATATATGGCACACTGATGTTGCAGATGGTATATGGCCCACTGAATATTGTGTGCACTATGTTCGAGATATAGAGCACAAAGTCAGTAATGCTGAAAAGACACAATTGTAGAAGGGACCTATTGAATGAAGAAGTTTAGTTTCACCGTGAAAGTTCCTCTCTCTTATCATGTTTTTCCACCACCATCGTTGTGATGTGATTGTTATAAAGTCAGACTGATACAACCAAGTGCATAACACTGTAGGTAAACAGATTTGGTAAATATCTGAAGAAAACTCTTGGCAGATTCTATCCTTAGCATTCTGTTGGTAGGATCAAGTGTATAAGACCGAACGCAATTGGAAGAACACTGCTGGGAAGGATTGATACCACCCGAGAGACTATTGGTAGAAGACCTCTGTAGGTTCTGCTGAAAAAAGAGTAGTTTAGCAGACTCCGTATGGTAAAGACTTTAAGTAGCGGATCGTTTGTTACGTAAAAGATGAATCAAGTCACTGGGTAATAATAGTACCGCACTGGACATAAAACCATAGTAACACACAAAAACAAAATAAGCAACACAAAACAATAAAATAACACCAAAAGCAGTTAAAGTGACACATAAAAGAGTGTATAACAAATATACATCATATAGACACATAAAACCAGTGTATTAGAACATAAAACAGCATAGTGACATATAAAACAGTATAATGAACATAAACCAGCATAGCACATAGTGGGCAATATATTACAATATAGTAACTCATAAAAACAGCAAAAAAATACATTAAACCAATATATACCGTGAAACAGTACAGTAAACACAGAACAGTAGTACTACAATAGAAGTAAATGAAAATAACAATATTGTAACACAAGACCAGAACAGTAACATCAGAAGACCATTACAGGTAACACAGAAACCAGTACAGTAACACAGAAACCAGTACAGTAACACAGGAGACCAAACAAGTAACACAGAATCCAGTACAGTAACACAGAAGCCAGTACAGTAACCAGAAGACCAGTACAGTAACACAGAAGGCACCAGTACAGTAACACAGAAGACCAGTACAGTAACACAGAAGACCATTACAGTAACACACAAGACCAGTAACAGTAACACAGAAACCAGTACAGTAAACACAGAAGACCAGTACAGGAACAACGAGAAGACTCAGAACAGTAACACAGAAACCAGAACAGTAACACAGAAGACCAGATAAAGTAACACGAAGACCATACAGTAAACCACAGAGACCAGAACAGTAACAAGAAAGACCAGTACAGTAACACAGAAGACCAGTACAGTAAACAACAGAAAGACCAGTACAGTAACATACAGAAGACCAGAACAGTAACACAGAAGACCAGTACAGTAACACAGAAGACCAAACAGTAACACAGAAGACCAGAACAGTAACACCGAAGACCAGTACATAACACGAAGACCAGTCAGTAACACACAAGACCAAACAGTAACAATGAAGACCAGTACGTAACCCAGAAGACCATACAGTAAACACAGAAACCAGTACAGTAACACTGAGACCAGTAACAGTAAACACAGAAGACCAGTACAGTAACACAGAAGACCAGGACAGTAACACAGAAGACAAGTTACAGTAACACAGAATAACCAGAACAGTAACACAGAAAGACCATTAACAAGTAAGACCGAAGACCAGTACAGTACACGAAGACCAGTCAGTAACACAGAAGACCCAAGTAACATAACACAGAAGACCAGAACAGTAACACAGAAGACCAGTACAGTAATACTGAAGAACCATACAGTAACACTGAAGAGACCAGTTAACAGTAACACTAGAAGACCAGTACATAACACAGAAGACCATACAGTAACCCTGAAGACCAGTACAGAAACACAAAACCAGTACAGTAACACTAAAGACCAGTACAGTAACACAGAAGACCAGTACAGTAAACACTGTCGACGCAGTACAGTAACACAGAAGACCAGTACATTAACACGTGAAGACCAGTACAGTAACAACACTGAAGACCAGTACAGTAACACTGAAGACCAGTACAGTAACACAGAAGACCAGTACAGTAACACTGCAGACCAGTACAGTAATCACAGAAGACCATACAGTAACACAGAATAACGCAGAACAGTAAAACAAAGACAGTACAGTAACACTAAGAACCAGAACAGTACACTGAGGAACCAGAACAGTATCCACAGAAGACCAGTAACAGCAAGACAGAAGACCAGAGAAAGTAAAACAGAAGACCAGTACAGTAACACAGAAGACCAGTACAAAATAAAAAAAAATAAAAAAACACGGAAGACCCAGTACAGTAACACAGAACACTCAGTACAGTAACACAGAAGACCCGTACAGTAACACAGAAGACCATAACAGTATCACAGAAGAACCATACAGTAACTCAGAATAACCAGAACCAGTAACACAGAAGACCAGTACAGTAACACAGAATACCAGTACAGTAACACAGAAGACCATACATAACACCGAAGGACCATTACAGTAACACAGAAGACCAGTACAAGTAACACAGAAGACCAGAACAGTACACAGAGACCAGTACAGTAACCAGAAGACCAGTAACAGTAACACAGAAGACCAGTAACAGTAAACACAGAAGACAGAACAGTAACACTGAAAGACCAGTACAGAAAACACAGAAGACCAGAACAGTAGCACAGAAGACCAGTACATGTAACACAGAAGACCAGTACATTAACACAGAAGACCAGAACAGTAACACAGAAGACCAGTACATAACACGGAGACCAGAACAGTAACACAGAAGAACCAGTCCAGTAACACAGAAGACCAGTACAGTAATACAGAAGACCAGTACAGTAACACAGAAGACCAAGACCAGTACAGTAACACAGAGACCATTACAGTAACACGAAGACCAGTACAGTAACACAGAAGACAGTACAACAACACAGAACCAGTACAAGTAATACAGAAGACCCATAACAGTAAACACTGAAGACCAAGATACAGTAACACAGAAGACCATTACAGTAACTCAGAAGAAGACCAGAACAGTAACAAAAGAAGCCCATACAGTAATACAGAAGACCATACAGTAACACTGAAACAACCAGTACAGAATACACAGAAGACCAGTACAGTAACACTGAAGACCAGTACAGTAACACGAAGACCATAACATAACCAGAAGACCCATACAGTAACCAGAAACAGTATAATACAATAGAAGTTATGGTAAATAACAATATAGGTAACACAAAGACCAGAACAGTAACACAGAAGACCATACAGTAAACAGAAGACCAGTACAGTAAACACAGAGACCAGTACAGTAACAAAGAAGACCAGTACAGTAACACAGAAGACCAGTACAGTAACACAGAAGACCATACAGAAACACAGAAGACAGTACAGTAACACACGAAGACCAGTACAGTACCACAGAAAGAACATACAGTAACACCGAAAGACCAGTACAGTAAACACAGCAAGACCAGTACAGTAACACACAAGACCCAGTACATAACACAAAGACCATACAGTAACACAGAAGACCAGTATCAGTAACACAGAAAACCAAATCTGAACACAGAAGCCCAAACAGTATCACAGAAGACCATTACAGTAACACAGAAGACCAGTACAGTAACACACCAAGACCCAAACAGTACACAGCAACCATTACAGTAACACAGAAGACCAGTACAGTCAACCCAGAAAGACCAGTACAGTAACACAGAAGACCAAACAGAACACAGAAGACCAGTACAGTAACACATAAGACCAAACAGAACAAAGAAGACAAAGGACCAGAACAGTAACACAGAAGACCAGTAACAGTAACACAGAAGACCATTACAGTAACACACAAAGACCAGACAGTAACACTGAAGACATACTGGTAACACAGAAGACCAGTACAGTAACACAGAAACCAGTACATAACACTGAAGACCAGTACAGTAACACAGCAACCAGTACAGTAACGCAGAAGAACCATTACAGTAACCAAAGACCAGTTCAGTAACACAGAAGACCAGAAGCAGTAACACAGAAGACCATACAGTAAGACAGAAGACCAGTACAGAACACAGAAGACCAGTACAGTAACACAGAAGACCATTACAGTAACACTAGAAGACCAAACATAACACAGAAGACAGTACAGTAATACTGATGACCAGTACAGTAACACTGAAGACCATATTCAGAAACACTGCAAACCAGTACAGTAACCACAGAAGACCCGTACAGTAACACTAAGACCAGTACAGTAACACATAAGCACCAGTACAGAAACACTGAGACCAGTACAGTAACACAGAAACCAGTACAGTTAACACCTGAAGACCAGTACAGTAACACAGAAGACCAGTACAGTAACACTGAAGACCAGTACGTAACACTGAAGACCAGTACAGTAACACTGAAGACCAGTACAGTAACACAGAAACCAGTACGTAAACCTGAAGACGCAGTACATAACACAGAAACAGTACAGTAACACAGAAGACCAAACAGTAAAAACAGAAGACCATACAGTAACACAGAAGACCAGAACAGTAACACTGAAGACCATACAGTAAACGCAGAAAACCATACAGTAACACAGAAGAACCAAACAGTAAAACAGAAGCCCAGTACAGGAACACAGAAGACCAGTACAGTAACACTGAAGGACCAGTACCGTAAACACAGAAGACCAGACCAGTAACACAGAAGAACAGTACAGTAACACAAAAGACCAGAACAGTAACACAGGAAGACCAGTACAGTAACACAAGAAAGGACCAGAACGTAACACAGAAACCAGTAACAGTAACACAGAAGACCGTAAACAGTAACACAGCAGACCAGTACAAGTAACACAGAAGACCATACAGTAACACAGAAGACCAGTACAGTAACACAGAAGACCAAAACAGTAACACAGAAGACCCAGTACAGTAACATACAGAAGACCAGTACAGTAACACAGAAGACCATACAGTAACCACAGAAGACCAAACATAACACAGAAGACCAGTACAGTAACACAGAAGAACCAGAACAGTAGCACAGAAGACCAGTACAGTAACACAGAAGACAAGTACAGCAACACTGAAGACCCAGTACAGTAACACAGAAGACCAGTACAGTAATAACAGAAGACCATTACAGTAAACAACTGAAGACCAGTACAGTAACACAGAAGACCATACAGTCACAAAACTGAAGACCAGTACAGTAACACAGAAGACCAGTAGCAGTACACAGAAGACCAGTACAGTAATACCGAAGAACCAGTACAGTAACACTGAAGACCAGTACAGTAACCGACGACAGTACATAACACAAAGACCAGTAGCATAACACAGAAGACCAGTACAGTAATACAGAAGACCAGTAAAGTAACACTGAAGACCATACAGTAAACACTGAAGACCAGTACAGTACCACACTGAAGGAAGACCAGTACAGTAAGCACAGAAGACCATTACAGTAAAAAAAAAACACAGATCCATACCAGTAACACAGAAGACCATACAGTAACACTGAAGACCATACAGTAACACAGAAGACAGAACATAACACAGAAGACCATACAGTAACACTGAAGACCAGTACAGTAACACTGAAGAGACCATTACAGAAACACAGAAGACCAGTTCCGTAATACAGAAACCAAACATTAAAACACAGAAGACCAGTACAGTAACACAGAAGACCAGTACAGTAACACAGAAGACCAGTAACAGTAACACAGAAGACCAGACAGTAACACGAAGAACCAGTACAGTAACACATAGACCAGTACAGTAACACAGAAGACCAGTACAGTAACACAGTAAGAACCATACAGTAACACAGAAGACCAGTACAGTAACACAAATACCAGATTCCAGTAATACAGAAGACCAGAACAGTAACACAGAAAGACCAGTACAGTACACAGAAGACCATACAGTAACACAGAAGAACCAGTACAGTAACACAGAAGACCAGAACAGTAACACAGAAGACCAGTACAGTAACACAGAAGACCAGTACAGTAACACAGCAGACCAGTACAGAACACAGCAGACCAGTACAGTAAAACAAAGACCAGTAACAGTAAAAAACAAAAAACAAAAAAAAACCCGCACATCGTGCGATCTCTTTCTGACAGACATTGGGGAGCACAAAATTATGTTAGCATGCCGACACTAACACTGCTCTTTTGTCACGTCAAGATCACAGCCATCCTATCGATTGGTCTTCTGCTAAAACTGTCTTCCCCTCCTACTTCCATTTTAACAGTCGCCGTCTAGTTTTGGAATCCCTAACTAAGTACACAACTTTCTTGTATGAATCTTAGTCCTGCTTCGTCTCTGGTAGAAGCCTTCTTCACGCAGTAACATTGTAAAATGCTCCAAACTTCAGAACACCGTGACTTAACCTGAATTCCTCTTTTTTCTTCTCTCTTCTCCCCGTTCCCTTTCCCTTTTTTCTCCTCTGGGTTGTACTTTCTTCTGCCTCGTGTTTCTGTTCCTTCATTATTCATTTCATCACTTTTCCTTCTTCCCCACCTCTGTGTACTTGCTCTCCCTCCGTGGGGCACCTAGCTCCTTTCAGTGCTCCCCTTTCTCTGTATTTGACTGGCTCCTCCTCCCTTATTCCCCATCTACAATACTACCACTACCCCCTGCTTCTACGGTCACTACCACCACCACTACCACTACTACTACCACTACTACTACTACTACTACCACCACTACCTCTTCCTGCCTATATACACCCGTCCTGCTCTACTGCTCGTTAGTGTGACTTTGTAAATGGCCCAAGTCGGACCGAAACGTCGTCTAAGCTCCTCTTCTATGTGATCGGGGGTTATTTAAAAATTTTGTGTATCGTGTCCAGTCACGGTATTGTGCCTTTTTTTGTTATTTATGGACCCCGCAGTTAAGCGTCATATTCTCTCCAACTTTTTTAATGTTCTTCCATCTTTTAAACCCCTCTTTCGATCTTATGAGGCTGCTCTTATTGCTACCCGGCGTCGTAAGAATCAGCTTCGCTTCCTACGTGACTGTCTTGCTGAACAAGTTCTGCCACCTTCCTTCTCCCATTTCCTGAAACCCAACCCACTGGGCACTCCCTTTCCTGATCATGCCCGTCTCCTACTTCAACAGCTCATTCTTTCTACTAAGTCACAGGTTGAAGATGCCTTCTTTACTTTCCATCAGCGCCAACGTGCTCTCCTTGCTGCTCTACAACAAGATCTCTGTAACCTTCTCTCTACCATTGCCTTTGACAGTGCTCGCCTGAATACACAAATTCATTCTTCTAAGCTACAGAATAAACTTCAACGACTCATCTCAGTCTAAATTCTTTGTCTAAATTCTCCCTCACTGACTCTGTTACTAACTTGTGTTCTGTCTCACTCTCTCAGTATGAGCTTGAACTTCTTGGTTTTGGTCATTCCTTTGCCACTTCGCATGCCCCTCGCGCTCTTTTGATTCCTTTCGTCAATCTCGCTCCCGTAATCTTCCTGACTTGTCCACTTTTCGTGGCGCTCTCCTTCCTGCTCTTGTTAGTCTGTTTTATAAGAATCACCAACCCCCGCTCCGTTACCAACTTGCTCTTTCTTCTCTTAAATCTAACACTAACATTGTCATACCATCTTCTGACAAAGGTAATTCGGTAGTTATCCTTGATCGCGAGGATTACCTCCGTAAAGCTGATGTCTTGCTCACTGACTCACGTACCTACACTCCTTTCGTTTCCAACCCTCTTGATCGCATCAAGAGAACTTTCAACAAGAAACTAAGGTCTCTCTCCGACCTCTGTCCTCCTGACTTTGGCCTTATTCAACGATTTCATTCATCTGTCCCTCTCTTCCCTATTTCTATGGCCTTCCCAAAACTCATAAACCTGATATTCCTCTTCGTCCTATCATATCCTCTAGACTCTAGAGTCTGGAGGTTCTGTCTCTTATTCTCTTGCTTCTTGGTTGGCCAAAACCCTCACTCCCTTTCTTGGTACTTTTTATCCTGCCCACCTCCGTCACTCCCAACACTTCACTGAACGGGTTCGCTCTCTCTCAACCTGTAAGATGCTTAGTCTTGACGTTGAGTCCCTCTTCACCAATGTCCCTCTTGATGATGTCCTTGATTTCCTTAGAGAGAAGGCCCATTAAAGGTGTCTACATCTCCCTATACTTATTGAAGTCTTTCTTGATCTTATCCGCCTCTGTGTGGACTCTAATTCCCTTTTCCTTCAAAGGGAGAGCAAGTGCACAGAGGTGGGGGGAAGGGGAAGTATTGAAAAAAAAATGAAGGAACAGAAACACGCGACAGAAGAAAGAAAGACAAAAAAAGGAAAGAGGAAAGGGGAAGAGGGAGAAGAAAAGATGAGGAAACAGGTTAAGTCACGGGTATTCTGAAGTTTGAAGCATTTTACTATGTAGTGGGAGAGGAAGGCATCTACAGAGACGAAGCCAGAGGAAAGTTGTGTATTAGAGATGATTCAACTAGACGGCGATTGTTAAAGTTGGAAGTTTTTTTTTATTTTATTTAAATCAATGCAAATACAAAGTGGTATAAATACACAGAACAGGTTAATACACAAGAATCCAAAATGACCCTAAACAAGTAATACAAATGCTGGAAGTAGGGAATACAGTTTTAGCAGGAGACCAATCAATAGGATGGCTGTGATCTCTGACGTGACAGAACAGAGCATTGTTAGTGTCGGCAAGCCTAACACTATTTTTGTGCTCCCTAAGTCTGTCAGAAAGAGATCGGCCAGATTCTCCGAAGTATTGAAGAGGACAGGAGGAGCAAGAAATAGAGTAGACACCAGGAACATCTGTAGAGGGAGGAGAGGTATGAACGAGATTAGTGCGAAGAGTGTTAGTCTGGCGGAAAGTAAGCTTGATGTGCGGGTTATTTGTGTAGAGTACAGTACAGTAACACAGAAGATCAATTCAGTAATACATGTGTCATGTGTACATGTTACTGTATATGGGTGTCACGTGTACATGTTACTGTGTGTTGATGAGTGTTATGTGTACACGTTACTGTGTATGGGTGTCATGTGTACATGCTTCTGTGTGTTGATGAATGTCATGGGTGCATGTTACTGTGTATGAGTGTCATGTGTACATGCTACTGTGTATGGGTGTCATGTGTACATGTTACTGTGTGTTGATGAGTGTCATGTGTACATGTTACTGTGTATGGGTGTCATGTGTACATGTTACTGTGTGTTGATGAATGTCATGTGTACATGTTACTGTGTATGGGTGTCATGTGTACATGTTACTGTGTTGATGAATGTCATGTGTACATATTTTGTAAAAGTGTAATGTTTAAGTAATGTGTATGAGTGTCACATATTCTTTATGTCACATACTGTATGTAACCTGTTTGGTAAATACATGATAGAAGACTTATTGGTAAGATTCTTTTCTTAGGATTCTGTTGGTAGGATTCAAGTGTATAAGACTGAATGCTATTCGAAGAATACTACTGGAAGGATTGTTACCAGAAGACTCTTGGTAGACCTCTAGTAGGTTTCTGTTGGAAACAGTGCTGGCAGGACTCTGTTGGTTGTGCTCTACGCTACTACACACTCACTCAGCTAAAAAAAAAATGGATTCATTGATCTCGTTGATCGTTGAGAACTGTGAACCACAAACACAGCATTTCCTCAAAGAGGAACTTAACTATTCAAATGTGGCAACCCCATAGAACATTACCCATATATGATACTAGAACACAATGTTTTAATATCCTTATATACAGACAGAAATAATTAGAGAGGAGGACACACAGAAATCTGTGGTGTGTAAATACGTCCACCCGGGTAGTGTGGTAACGTAGTCCAGCCAGTGGAGAACTTCCCGTCCAGTTAATTCCTCATAGTTAATTCCTCATAGTTTTTAATTTGTTAAAATGAATTTATTCATGTTTCTGTATATAGCATCGTGGTCTTTGTATCTTCTGTTAACATTTATGAGAGTATAATGTATGCATTTATGGTGATACTGTCTATAAAAGTGTGATCTCTATATCTAACTTCATTATGACGGCTGAAAGTTTTAGCAATAAAGTTGCTTCACGATGCATAAGAAACCTAATGATAATATATATATATATATATATATATATATATATATATATATATATATATATATATATATATATATATATATATATATATATTTATATACATATATACATAATATATATTATATATATATATATATATATATATATATATATATATATATATATATATATATATATATATATATATATATATATATATATATATATATATATATATATATATATATATATATATATATATAGGTAGTAGGTTGGTAGACAGCAACCACCCAGGGAAGTACTACCGTCCTGCCAGATGACTGTGAAACAAAAACCTGTAACTGTTTTGCATGATGGTAGGATTGCTGGTTTCTTTTTCTGTCTCATAAACACGCTAAGATAACAGGGATATCTTGCTACTCCTACTTACACTTTGGTCACACTTCATAGACACGCACATGCATATATATATATACATACATCTAGGTTTTTCTCCTTTTTCTAAATAGCTCTTGTTCTTTTTTATTTCTTCTATTGTCCATGGGGAAGTGGAAAAGAATCTTTCCTCCGTAAGCCATGCGTGTCGTATGAGGCGACTAAAATGCCGGGAGCAATGGGCTAGTAACCTCTTCTCCTGTATAAAATTACTAAAAAAGAGAAGAAGAAAAACTTTATAAAACTGGGTTGCTTAAATGTGCGTGGATGTAGTGCGGATGACAAAAACAGATGATTGCTGATGTTATGAATGAAAAGAAGTTGGATGTCCTGGCCCTAAGCGAAACAAAGCTGAAGGGGGTAGGAGAGTTTC
Organism: Cherax quadricarinatus; assembly: GCF_026875155.1. NCBI lineage: Eukaryota > Metazoa > Arthropoda > Malacostraca > Decapoda > Parastacidae > Cherax > Cherax quadricarinatus. The sequence continues at coordinate 6,595 of NW_026468482.1, read as the reverse complement.
AGTGGGGGGAAATAAATGGGATTAAATCTGGAGTATCTGAGAGAGTTAGAGCAAAGGAAGGGGTAGCAGTAATGTTAAATGATCAGTTATGGAAGGAGAAAAGAGAATATGAATGTGTAAATTCAAGAATTATGTGGATTAAAGTAAAGGTTGGATGCGAGAAGTGGGTCATAATAAGCGTGTATGCACCTGGAGAAGAGAGGAATGCAGAGGAGAGAGAGAGATTTTAGGAGATGTTAAGTGAATGTATAGGAGCCTTTGAACCAAGTGAGAGAGTAATTGTGGTAGGGGACTTGAATGCTAAAGTAGGAGAAACTTTTAGAGAGGGTGTGGTAGGTAAGTTTGGGGTGCCAGGTGTAAATGATAATGGGAGCCCTTTGATTGAACTTTGTATAGAAAGGGGTTTAGTTATAGGTAATACATATTTTAAGAAAAAGAGGATAAATAAGTATACACGATATGATGTAGGGCGAAATGACAGTAGTCTGTTGGATTATGTATTGGTAGATAAAAGACTGTTGAGTAGACTTCAGGATGTACATGTTTATAGAGGGGCCACAGATATATCAGATCACTTTCTAGTTGTAGCTACACTGAGAGTAAAAGGTAGATGGGATACAAGGAGAATAGAAGCATCAGGGAAGAGAGAGGTAAAGGTTTATAAACTAAAGAGGAGGCAGTTAGGGTAAGATATAAACAGCTATTGGAGGATAGATGGGCTAATGAGAGCATAGGCAATGGGGTCGAAGATGTATGGGGTAGGTTTAAAAATGTAGTGTTAGAGTGTTCAGCAGAAGTTTGTGGTTACAGGAAAGTGGGTGCAGGAGGGAAGAGGAGCGATTGGTGGAATGATGATGTAAAGAGAGTAGTAAGGGAGAAAAAGTTAGCATATGAGAAGTTTTTACAAAGTAGAAGTGATGCAAGGAGGGAAGAGTATATGGAGAAAAAGAGAGAAGTTAAGAGAGTGGTGAAGCAATGTAAAAAGAGAGCAAATGAGAGAGTGGGTGAGATGTTATCAACAAATTTTGTTGAAAATAAGAAAAAGTTTTGGAGTGAGATTAACAAGTTAAGAAAGCCTAGAGAACAAATGGATTTGTCAGTTAAAAATAGGAGAGGAGAGTTATTAAATGGAGAGTTAGAGGTATTGGGAAGATGGAAGGAATATTTTGAGGAATTGTTAAATGTTGATGAAGATAGGGAAGCTGTGATTTCGTGTATAGGGCAAGGAGGAATAACATCTTGTAGGAGTGAGGAAGAGCCAGTTGTGAGTGTGGGGGAAGTTCGTGAGGCAGTAGGTAAAATGAAAGGGGGTAAGGCACCCGGGATTGATGGGATAAAGATAGAAATGTTAAAAGCAGGTGGGGATATAGTTTTGGAGTGGTTGGTGCAATTATTTAATAAATGTATGGAAGAGGGTAAGGTACCTAGGGATTGGCAGAGAGCATGCATAGTTCCTTTGTATAAAGGCAAAGGGGATAAAAGAGAGTGCAAAAATTATAGGGGGATAAGTCTGTTGAGTGTACCTGGTAAAGTGTATGGTAGAGTTATAATTGAAAGAATTAAGAGTAAGACGGAGAATAGGATAGCAGATGAACAAGGAGGCTTTAGGAAAGGTAGGGGGTGTGTGGACCGGGTGTTTACAGTGAAACATATAAGTGAACAGTATTTAGATAAGGCTAAAGAGGTCTTTGTGGCATTTATGGATTTGGAAAAGGCGTATGACAGGGTGGATAGGGGGGCAATGTGGCAGATGTTGCAAGTGTATGGTGTAGGAGGTAGGTTACTGAAAGCAGTGAAGAGTTTTTACGAGGATAGTGAGGCTCAAGTTAGAGTATGTAGGAAAGAGGGAAATTTTTTCCCAGTAAAAGTAGGCCTTAGACAAGGATGTGTGATGTCACCGTGGTTGTTTAATATATTTATAGATGGGGTTGTAAGAGAAGTAAATGCGAGGGTCTTGGCAAGAGGCGTGGAGTTAAAAGATAAAGAATCACACACAAAGTGGGAGTTGTCACAGCTGCTCTTTGCTGATGACACTGTGCTCTTGGGAGATTCTGAAGAGAAGTTGCAGAGATTGGTGGATGAATTTGGTAGGGTGTGCAAAAGAAGAAAAATTAAAGGTGAATACAGGAAAGAGTAAGGTTATGAGGATAACAAAAAGATTAGGTGATGAAAGATTGAATATCAGATTGGAGGGAGAGAGTATGGAGGAGGTGAACGTATTCAGATATTTGGGAGTGGACGTGTCAGCGGATGGTCTATGAAAGATGAGGTGAATCATAGAATTGATGAGGGAAAAAGAGTGAGTGGTGCACTTAGGAGTCTGTGGAGACAAAGAACTTTGTCCTTGGAGGCAAAGAGGGGAATGTATGAGAGTATAGTTTTACCAACGCTCTTATATGGGTGTGAAGCGTGGGTGATGAATGTTGCAGCGAGGAGAAGGCTGGAGGCAGTGGAGATGTCATGTCTGAGGGCAATGTGTGGTGTGAATATAATGCAGAGAATTCGTAGTTTGGAAGTTAGGAGGAGGTGCGGGATTACCAAAACTGTTGTCCAGAGGGCTGAGGAAGGGTTGTTGAGGTGGTTCGGACATGTAGAGAGATGGAGCGAAACAGAATGACTTCAAGAGTGTATCAGTCTGTAGTGGAAGGAAGGCGGGGTAGGGGTCGGCCTAGGAAGGGTTGGAGGGAGGGGGTAAAGGAGGTTTTGTGTGCGAGGGGCTTGGACTTCCAGCAGGCATGCGTGAGCGTGTTTGATAGGAGTGAATGGAGACAAATGGTTTTTAATACTTGACGTGCTGTTGGAGTGTGAGCAAAGTAACATTTATGAAGGGGTTCAGGGAAACCGGCAGGCCGGACTTGAGTCCTGGAGATGGGAAGTACAGTGCCTGCACTCTGAAGGAGGGGTGTTAATGTTGCAGTTTAAAAACTGTAGTGTAAAGCACCCTTCTGGCAAGACAGTGATGGAGTGAATGATGGTGAAAGTTTTTCTTTTTCGGGCCACCCTGCCTTGGTGGGAATCGGCCGGTGTGATAATAAATAAATACTTCTAAACTGTTGTGTTCTGAGCACCTCTGCAAAAACAGTGATTATGTATGAGTGAGGTGAAAGTGTTGAATGATGATGGAAGTATATTTCTTTTTGGGGATTTTCTTTCTTTTTGGGTCACCCTGCTTCGGTGGGAGATGGTCAACTTGTTAAAAAAAAAAAAAAAAAAAAAAAAAAAAAAAAAATATATATATATATATATATATATATATTATATATATATATATATATATAATATATATATTATATATATATAATATATATATATATATATATATATAATATATATATATATATATATATAATATATATATATATGCTTCCTTATTTGTATCATTAAGAGAGAAGTAAATAATGAATCTGACTGTAACAGGAATTCAGATGTTTGAGTAGATCCATAAATCACTATGATGATATGACTGTTGATATGCATATTTATGGAGCAACTTGCAATGTAAACACATTAACTGATATTGTAGTAGCCAGGCTTAGGCAACATGGCATATACATTGATGATTAAACTAAATGGAAAATATGTAGCCAGATTTATTGTCACACACTTGACCACAATGCCCTCGACTGTCTGAATAATGAGGAATATAGAGACTGTATAATAACCTATGCTATATACCAAAGATTATTAATGAAATTAGATACAGAACATTTGAAGTAATATTGTAAAGTTGTCTGCACGAGTTTAAAAATAAATTGTAAATACATATTTTTATACCATTTGGTGTCTAATACTTAGGTCTTTTTTGTATCGTAAGTTTTTGTATTAACTTCCACAGCATGGATATGAGATGCAAAACAAACCTGGCGCTTTGGCTGCAAAATCTAAAGAATATTAATATAAGATATATATAATCTCTAAAATTAGTGCTATCATGCATAAGCTTCTCTCTTTTATGTGCGGGTTATTTGTGTATCGTTCCAGTCACGGTATTGTGCCTTTTTTTGTTATTTGTTATGCATAACTTGTGGTGCTACTTATTTAGCACCACATATGTGCAACACCTGGGTTTCCTTACTTGCAACACCTGGGTGTCCTTACGTGCAACACCTGGGTATCCTTACGTGCAACACCTGGGTTTCCTTACTTGCAACACCTGGGTGTCCTTACGTGCAACACCTGGGTATCCTTACGTGCAAACACCCTGGTGTCCTTTACGTGCAACATCTGGTTGTTCTTATTGGCTAAACTAAAACGTTTTTCACACTGTGCAGCAGCCATTTTTAGTCTAAATCCTCAGGCAAAAGGTGAAAAAAGTTGTGGAGGGCGGAAGTACATAGTTACATCAGGTCTTAATCAAGAGACTAAACACGTTGACTACTTTGTGTTTGTAAGCCTGCCCACGCCTGATGACACCAACTAATATTACTTTAAATACTATTTACTGCACACATCCTCTGATATTCATTAACCATTAGCATTGTTTACGTTTCATATACATCTAACGATCATCAACTGGTTAGTATTAACAATTATTACTTCGACAATATAACCTCCGAGAGCAAAATGATGTATCTGCATATAATGAAATGTAAAGGGAAGAGTTATAATACATATAAACACATTAATATAACTAGGTAAACAAGTACCTGTGGATCTTTGCATAAGACGAAAATGCAAACAATAAAATAACAATCAAGAAAACACATATAACACGTACAGCTTTCTCTCTCTGCGGAGTAGATAAATAGATAAACTCACTGACACTAATCTATTCCCTACAAACGTACACACATAATCACAAACACACTTTTACCTGACAAAATAATTGAGAATAATGTATTTACTATAGAAACATAATGCATCATAAATAGAAGGCCCGCAAAATTTTCCTTAATTAGCCTCTTCGTAGGTGGCCGAACTGTGGGCAGCTTGAGGCGTCTAGCACAACTTATGTCGCGGCATCTTAGTGGGTGTAATTCTGGACACAGTTTTCTCTGTGTGTCACCTCTAGTAATTCCACCACACCTAGACAGTCTCTACCAAGAACCAGCTAGACAAGACCAAGTTTCCATGCAGCAAAGTTACTGAGGGTGGCAACGCGCTGACTCGGGGAAGTGGAAAGGGAATCCACCTTTGAGGTGACAACTAAGTGGACTCACTGACACACTGATCCGGGAAGGCAAAAACCGCCGACCTTAGGTAAGTGGGGAAGGGGAGACATCCCGGCGGCGAACGGATGGATTCCTGGATACATGAACCTGGGGAAGGCTGAGGCTGACCTTAGGAAAGTGAGGAAGGGGAGACATCCGGGGGCCCACGGATGGATTCCTGGACACATGAACCTGGGGAAGGCGAGCGGGGGTGGACCTTGGAAGACAAACCACTGGCTTCCACGTGGCAAGGTCGGTACTCAGAGATAACTCTGAGGGCTGACAGTAGTCGCAAATAATAATTTTTATTTATTAAATGTGGTTTTTAATTTGAGAGTTCTGTCTCTCAGCTTATATGTAAAGTATTTACGCTAATCCCAAGTTTGGAGATTAACATTTTATTAACTGGTTGTGAACAGGTTACATACATTTGTTTATTAAACTCTGGTGTAGGAGACAGATTTTAAATATACATCACAACATAATTGTGTAAATAACAAAAAGGCACAATACCGTGACTGGAACAATACACAAATACCCTGCACATAGGAGAAGGGAGCTCACGACGACACTGCTTTCTTGTGATACTGCTCGTCTTAATTCACAAATTCATTCTTCTAAACCACAGAACGTCTTATCTCAAAGTCCTTGGTCAAAATTCTAATCTGGGCACACTCTCCCAACAAGAGCTCGAAATTTTTGGTTTTTTGTCTTTACTTTGGCCCCTTCACCTGCCCCTCGCTCTGGCATTAACCTGATTAGTTCTTTGGATTGCTTTCGTTAGTCTCGCTCTAATAATCTTCCTGACCTGTCCACTTTACGTGGCGCTCTCCTTCCTGCTCTGGATAGTCTGTTGTCTAAGAGCTACCACCTTCCTCGTGCTATCAACTTGCCCTTTTTCTTCTTCTACTTTTTCTGGCAAAGGTAATTCGATAGTTATAAACGACCTCTGTCCTCACCGATTTTGACCTTGTTCAACGTTTTTTTTGCATCTGTCCCTCTTGCCCTGTATCCATGGCCTTCCAAACTCATAAACCTGATATTCCTCTTCGGTCTCATCACATCCTCTATATGTTTCTGTCTCTTATAATTTGCTTCTTGGCTGGCCAAAACCCTCCCCTCCCTTTCTTGGGAACTTTTTCTCCTGCCCACCTCCGTCGCTCTGAAGACTTCATGGAACGTATTCACTCTCTCCCGACCTGTACGATGCTTAGTCTTGACGTTGAGTCCCTCATCACTAACGTCCCTTTTGATATCCCCAATTGTCTCAGAGAGAGAAGACCAATGAAGGGTTACTTCATCTCCCTTTTACCTACTGATGTCTTTCTCAATTTTATTCGTCTTCGTTTGGATTGAAATTTTTTTTTCCTTCCAAGCGAATATTATTCTCAAACCTTCGGTGTCGCTATGGGCTCTCCTCTCTTTCCCGTTCTTGCTAATCTTTA